>WNGS01167021.1:120589-131423 GCA_020271785.1 Procambarus virginalis | reverse complement strand
AGAGATTAAATAGGTGGAAGTCTAAAGTATGTGCAGGTAAATTATGTTGAATAATTACAAGATACGTTAAACAAGAACAGGCTAAAGCTTTGATTCGTCTTAAAGAGGCCTAATGCAAAATAAAAGTACAATTGACAAAATGCAGAGCAACGAAATTTTGAAGCAGGTGATAAAGTGATGGTACTAATGGCACGACAATTACCAACATTGTGCATAGGTTCCAAGGTCCATATACAGTGATAGAGAAACTTAGTCCCACCAATTATGTAATCCAGACACCTGATCTCAAGACAAAAGAACCAGTATTAAATGTAAATAGAATGAAATTAACACTGAAAGGAACTATCAGTACCAATCAGGTGGGTAGTGTGAACCAAATGGATGAGAATAGTTGGAATGTAATTTTATAATGTACTTAATGCTCGTGTACCTTGTTTTAGCAATGTGGAGTGGTTGTCTAACATCCAGAAGTTGGTGGAACATTTGTCATCAGAGCAGAAGCAGGACTTGGAGCAGTTGCTGACTTCTAAGGCAGACATCTTTGGCGATATTCCCACCCAGACTACAGTTATTCACCATGACATCGAGGTGACAGACAACCAACCAGTCAAGTCACACCTATATAGAATCAACCCTGCAAAGCTGAATCTCATCCGGAAAGAAGTTGACTACATGCTTCAACATGGATTGGTGAGACCTCGCAGCAGCAGTTGGAGTAGTCCCAGTATTTTAGTTCCAAAGAAAGATGGAACTCACAGGTCGGTCATTGATTACCGTAAGATAAATGTATTGACTGTGGATGATAATTATCCAATACATAGATTAGATGATTGCATAGATAGTATTGGTAAAGCCAAGTTTGTAACCAAACTAGTTTGGCCAAAAGGGTACTGGCAAATTCCTTTAACACCAAGAGCACGGGAGATGAGTGCATTTATAACTGCGATGGGTTGTTTGAATTCACTGTAAAGCCTTTTGGGTTGAAAAATGCCCTTGCAACTTTCCAGCGTCTTATGAATTTAGTGTTAAAAGACATACCATAATGTAGAGCTTACTTGGATGATATTGTAATTTATCACAATAATTGGGAGGACCATTTGAATGGTTTAGCTAACCTATTAAAATGCTTAAAGGAGGTTAATATAACTATGAACTTGCACGAATATACTTTTGCCAGAGTTTATGAACGAAAAACGGTTTACACACGACTCACAACTGATTTCGTTCGAATAATTCTGGAACAAGTGAAGAATTTTGTTCGAACTACAACGCTGTAAATGCTTCACCCCATGTACTACAAATACAAATAATCGCCAACAGAACCTAAACACCTAAACTAACCTATGCCTATATATGCACTATATGCTAATATATTATAATATTAATTTATATTTGGGAAAATTCCCATTTTGAATGAACAGTATGTACACACAGGAATCACAATTGCGTGATATATCAAATGAATAAATCCACATGGGCCATGATGAGGATTCGAACTTACGCCCGGGATGATACCAGACGCTGCCTTAGTCGATTGCGCCACGACATGGTCAAAAGAATTGCAACCGGAAGTTCTGCTGACCTCACACGGATCCTGCTGCCTCTCCGAGACACAAACCAGGATTTTACACAATTCCCCCATGCACTCGGGCTCTATCAACATGCTGTTCTACCTCTTCGCCCTTACTTCACTACACACACAGAAATCACAATAGCGTGATATATCAAATGAACAAATCCACAAGGGCCGTGACGAGGTTTCCAACTTACGCCCGCCCTTTTACCATGTCGTGGCACAATCGACTAATGCAGCGTCTGGGATCATCCCGGGCGTAAGTTCGAATTCTCATCACTGTCCTTGTGGATTTGTTCATTTGATATATGCGTCTGTGGGGTCGACCACTGGATGTAATGTACTTGAGTCGAAGACGGGTTATACTGCTTGCCTAGTTCCACTAGCGAGGACTAAGCCAAAGCAATACAGCTGACCACCCCAGCCCCCCCTCTCCCTCAGCGGGTGGAGGGACGATGGAACTACGCTCCGTCACTCTCAGTTTGGCTTAGCAGCTCCCCGAGGTGAGGAGAAACCAGACAAACGTAAGGCCGCGACTGCTGCAAGTTCGTGGTCTTCCTCATTAGAGTCCTTGGTGGCAGATACCTTTGATATCGCTCGCCTTATGCGCTTTTGTTCTCGTATTGGCATCCTTGGTGACATTTAGCGCTGTTTGAATATCCTGCAACTATGATGGTGCTACATCGTCTCCCCGGCTTGGTGCCTTCTTTTTAAATCCACTCATATCAAACCACCCAATGTGTAGTCACTGGCACAATAAAAATCACACATGAACGACTTAGGCTTTGTGGATTAACTTGTACTGTGGAGTTAACTACACAATTACCATATGGCACATGTAATGTACATACCTTAACATACATTTTCTATGAATACAACACACTAATCTGTTTTTTATGGTTATTAAGGTCACGAAAAGTAAATCTATTGTCTACAGATTTATCTGAAATCAGTTAATAAATGCATAAATCAAGTCATCTGTTAATGTTACTAAGAGGTAAAAGTATGCTAACAGCTCAAGAAAGAGGTGTCATGTTCTAAGATTTTCTAACCTAATTTCTTCAAAGTCACGGTAATGAAACATTTCTACATGATAAAGTTATCACTCATGGCAATGAAAGACATTTTACCTGATAAGATTCATTTGTATGAAAATAAAACAAAATTTACAAGATACCTGTAAACTTCTTTGTTCACTTGGTGTTAAAATTGTCAGATAACAAAATTATATATAACAATTATATTAGATATTATTAAAGACAATTATTCAAATTTAATGCTTAGATTTATCCTTGAAGAACACTCACTACCAGAAGAACACACTAATTTACACAACTTATTTTGTTTATTTAAAAAGTATAATTTTCACTGAGCAATTAGCAGCAATAACTCGGATATAAATACAGTTTTTCAGTAATGTAGACTTTGCCTTGTTATTAGTCAGACTTTACAGACTAATTGATGTCCCACTAGTCTGGCTGTTCTAAACTCCCATGGAAGTTCCACAGCGGCTTGTTTTCGTTTGCTTTCTTTTCTCTAGAGAATTTACAGGGTTTCTTCTTGAGTTTACTGGCCAACACAAGAACTTATCTATCTGAGACAACAAGGATACATGAGGATCTGAACATTCAGAAATTTGAACGTGTTCTTCCAAGGTTATTGGTGCCTCCAGTGCAAGCCTGACTGATCATTTTGAGTTTCTTCACTCATCATGTTGTCAGTATTTAGGTGTAAGGTATACCTTGCGCATCAAAGTAGCGACAATACTGGCTGACTGTTTCATTCCATGCATGTGGTGATTAGCTGCAGAAATAAACGTAAAACAAAATAATTACACATTGTTTCAAAATAAAAGAAATACAACGAATCAACACAATCTGATGTGATTTGCAGAATTAACAATTAGGAAGCAAGATGATGCTTTCACCTTAAATTTTCCCTTTAGATTTTCCCTTTAAATATTAAAATACCTTTGATAAATATAATGTCATATTTCAAATGTTATTTTACGTTAATCCGGCAGTCACATTATCCCTAAAACTTTGCACTGTATTTAGGTCCCTTTCCAACTGTGCATAAAATGATAAAACACTATTTTTTTATCATAAAACATTTTTTTCAGTTATTGGGAGAAATTGTATAATTATTAATATAGTTTATAATTATAAACTTCATTGTTTTCTTAATTAAAGTTTGCCCGTAGTGAGGGGAAGAAATTATGAAAACATCAAATTTTGAAAGGGGATTAGGTCGTGTGTATAGTATATGTGTATATATATTGTATATGTATATGATATTGTATATGTCGACAATACCATACGGCAATGAGTTGATAAGGACAACGTTGTCAACTCCGTGACAACGTTGTCGATTCTTGTTGTGAATTTGTTTGTGTTCGAATAATCAAATCATTGCTCCAGCTTTTTAACGTTTGGAAGCCATTTGAAGCATGACTATACCTTTCCAATTTTGTTGAATTTTTTTTTTTTAGATATGGACAGAACACAACTACTGTATATTCGAATTTCAGCCTCATGAATGTCATGAATAGTTTCACTAATGTTTCCCATTTTATATATTTCATATAAACGCAATTTTGAAGTTTGCAAGTATCAACTCCTCGCACAGACCTCTAGCACAGTGGTCTATTTTCTCGACTCAGAACCAAGGGACCAGGGTTCAATTCCCAGACATGACAGAATAAATTTGGCCATAGGGGAGCCGGTCGGCCGAGCGGACAGCACGCTGGACTTGTGATCCCGTGGTCCTGGGTTCGATCCCAGGCGCCGGCGAGAAACAATGGGCAGAGCTTCTTTCACCCTATGCCCCTCTTACCTAGCAGTAAAATAGGTACCTGGGTGTTAGTCAGCTGTCACGGGCTGCTTCCTGCAGGTGGAGGCCTGGTCGAGGACCGGGCCGCGGGGACACTAAAAAAAAGCCCCGAAATCATCTCAAGATAACCTCAAGATAAGATAACGTTTCCTTTCACCTGATAAAACTACTCACTCTAGAAGTATAATAGGTTCCAAGGAGTTAGGTAATTGTTGTGGGTTGCACCCTGGGGAAGGTTAATAGTTGGCCTAGGGCAGGGGTAGCAAACCTTTTTTGAGATCGTGTCCAAATTGAGAATTTGGGCACATCTAAATTGCCCAAATTCTATAAACATCCTTTGGCATACCTATGGGAATTTTCAGCTGCAGATTATAATTTATTATGTAATCAAATCAAATCAAATATTTATTCAGGTAAAGTACATACATACAAGGTGAGATACAAAGACTAGTACCCGACTAGTACCCGAGCTGAGAGGTATGAGCTACGAGGAGCGACTGCAGGAATTAAACCTCACTTCGTTGGAAGACAGAAGAGTTAGGGGGGACATGATCACCACATTCAAGATTCTCAGGGGAATCGACAGGGTTGATAAAGACAGGCTGTTTAACACAAGGGGCACACGCACTAGGGGACACAGGTGGAAACTGAGTGCCCAAATGAGCCACAGAGATATTAGAAAGAACTTTTTTAGTGTCAGAGTGGTTGACAAATGGAATGCATTAGGAAGCGATGTGGTGGAGGCTGACTCCATACACAGTTTCAAGTGTAGATATGATAGAGCCCATTAGGCTCAGGAAACTGTACACCTGTTGATTGACGGTTGAGAGGCGGGACCAAAGAGCCAGAGCTCAACCCCCGCAAGCACAACTAGGTGAGTACAACTAGGTGAGTACAAAACATTGACGAATTTATAGATAGAGCTAGTGCATACAATGCCTAAAGCCACTATTACGCAAAGAGTTTCGGGCAGGAAAAACACTAAGACTACAACTTAATACTAATTGAGATTAAAGTATAAAATGTATTGAGAAAATATGAAAAAAATAACAAAGGAGGGAAACATGGCATAAAAATAGCAAATATACAATTTGGTCAACAAACAGCATTGTTTAAAATAGTAAACTTGGTTGACATTAAGGGGTGAGGTAGGTTACATGGAGTTAATTAGGTAGTACTTAATTTTTATCTTTGACTGGTTGGGAGAGGTACAGTCTTTAACATAATTGGGAAGATCATTCCACATTCTGGGTCCCTTGATTTGTAAAGCATTTCTAGTTTGATTAAGTCGTACTCTTGGAATATCAAATAGGTATTTGTTTCTGATGCTCGGTAACACTATAGCACTCGGTACCCTTACTCAAATCTCTGAATATGTTAAATATTAAGTCACTGCACATCCTCTCATGTGTACTCTATATATTTAAAACTCTGAATTGTAATGTCAATCCTGAGCTTAAAAACTTCTTAGAAGGTTGTAACAGAACCCATGGGCACCACACCAGAAACAAATACCTATTTGATATTCCAAGAGTACGACTTAATCAAACTAGAAATGTCAACCTATGTGTTACTATTTTTAAAAATTGCTGTTTGTTAACCAACTTGTATATTGACTATTTTCTACCATGTTCTCCCTTTTTATCTTTTATTTTATATTTTTTTTCAACGCAATTTATACTTTAAGCAATTAAGTTTTAGTCTAAGTGTTTTTCCCCCACCTCACCTTGCCCGAAACGCTATGCGTACTAGTGGCTTTAGGTATTGTATGTACTACCTCTATATATAAATCAATCAGAATGTTTGTAACTGCATCATTGTATGTACTTTTCCTAAATAAAATATTATTATTATTATTATTATTATTATTATTATTATTATTATTATTATTATTATTATTATTATTATTATTATTATTATTATTATTATTATTATTATTATTATTATTATTATTTATTATTAAACAGTTGACCACACACTAGAAATTTAAGAGATGACGACGTTTCGGTCCGTCCTGGACCATTATGGAGTCGATAGTGATGAGACGAGATTGATTGATTGATGAAGATTAAGCCACCCAAAAGGTGGTATGGGCATGAATAGCCTGTAAGTGCAGGCTATTTGGAGCCAGTATCAATAGCTGATACTGGAGATCTGTGGAGGTGCGACTGCACCCTACGGAGAGGTCGGGATCTCTTGAGATGAGGGAGGCAAGGTCATTAAGTAGGCAAGAGAGAGGGAGGAGGTGGAAATCTTAGAAGATAAGAGCAAGTTAAATGATACGGAAGATTAGGTGTAATAATAGGAATAAAAAGGGATTCTAAGAGAAACAAGAGAAAAGCAAAGAGAGATAAAAGGAAGGGTAGGCTTATGTTAGGTCACGTTTGTTAGAAAGTTTTGAGCATTTGAGAATATACTGAGAAAGGGAAAAAGTCAACAGCAACAAAGCCAGAACTCAGGTTCATGTTGGGCGGGTTATGTATTAGAGCCAATTCGACAATTCTGGGTAGAGTAGAGGGAGGAAAGATTATTTTAGTGGAAGATCAATCAATAGGATGATTAGAATCCCTAACATGACAGAAGAGAGAATTGTTCGTGTCTGCAGAATTAACACTTCTTTTGTGTTCCTTAGGTCTGTCATTTAGTGTACGTTTCACCAAAATATTGGAGAGAACAAGACGAACAGAAAATTGAGTAGACACCAGCAGCATTAGAAGCAGGAGGAGCAGTGTGAACTAGAGTGCTACAAAGAGTGTTAGTTTGTCCAAAGGCGAGCTTTATGTAGAGAGACGAAAGGTATCAGTAAGAGCTTTGAGTTAAGATATGAAGGGTAGGCAGAGCTCAGTGTGCTCAATAGTGTTGGAAGCAGGTTTAGGATGAAAGAAATTTAAAGTAAACTGAAAAGTAAACTCATCAATATGAGTATGGGAGAAAAGTCTTTTTAAAATCAGTTATATTTCCTAATATGAAAACCATTCTCATCAAAATATAATTATTTTGATTGGTGTCATCGTGGTCACTTGGGAACACAAACTGAGCAACATAACAATCTAAGGAATATCAAGGACTGTACTGTACTGACAATCATATTAGTACAGTACCTTATACAAGGGCTGGTATGATACCATCCGGACACAATCTATCGATAACTGAAAAGATTAGAACTGCTCCTATATAAAGATTGAATGGGAAGATTTCCTCATGAATATGACTAATTGCTCTGTATTTAAAAGACATTACATTCTCAAATTGTGAAGATTCCTGTCCAGAACAGGCAGCTGCTGTTCCTCAACTTACTATAAGGTTCTCTTGTTTAGAGAGAACTGGATAAGCACCTCCAAAGGATACCTGATCAACCAGGCTGTGACTCATACGTCAGGCTGCGAGCAGCCGCGTCCAACAGCCTGGTTGATCAGTCCAGCAACCAGGAGGCCTGGTCGATGACCGGGCCGCGGGGACGATAAGCCCCGGAAGCACCTCAAGGTATCAAGGTAAGGTAAGGTATAACAAGGTTGGACTCACAACCGTTGCTAAAGTTTATAATGATACTGGTTCATTTTTAGCTTACTTAGGTCTGTCATGAATCCCTAAATATCTTTAATTATGTGACCAGTCAATTTGCTACCTCACAAGAGATTTAATAATGCTTTTCTTTGACCTATCTATATTCAGTTTCCTATAAAGCATCTGCAGTATGATATCTTTCAAAAAGACAAATCATGTCTTTGACAAATCAAGGGGCTTGACAGCTGAGTGGACAGCGCTTCAGATTCGTAGTCCTGAGGTTCCGGGTTCGATACCAAATGGGCAGAGTTTCTTTCACCTTGATGCTACTGTTCACCTTCAGTAAATAGGTACCTTGGAATTAGACAGCTGCTACAGGCTGCTTCCTGGGGGGGGGGGTTGTAACAAAAAGGAGGCTTGGTCAAGGACCGGGCCGCGGGGACGCTAAGCCCCGAAATCATCTCAAGATAACCTCAAGATGTCTGGTAGCGATTGTGGAATATGTTTATCATATAACATTCACTGCATCATTGCATATGAAACATGTTTAGCAATCAAAATTTTTATATTTTGCCTTTAAGGAGCCGGTCGGCCGAGCGGACAGCACGCTGGACTTGGGATCCTGTGGTTCCGGGTTCGATCCCGGTCGCCGGAGAGAAACAATGGGCAGAGTTTGTTTCACCCTATGCCCCTGTTACCTAGCAGTAAAATAGGTACCTGGGTGTTAGTCAGCTGTCACGGGCTGCTTCCTGGGGGTGTGGAGGCCTGGTCGAGGACCGGGCCGCGGGGACACTAAAATCCCCGAAATCATCTCAAGATAACCTCAAGAAGAAGGCTATGTGCATGCATCAAATGACATTTAGCTATAATGCAAATGTAAAACTGCTTGGGTATTAGATAATTAGCTAATACAAATTTTAGGAAGATACAAAGAAAATTTTGGAGTTAAGAAAAATTACAAAGAAAGTATTATAAAAGTGTTGAACAGTTGGCAAACTCGGCCAAGATCCTTACTCATCCTTAAAGATAAGTAAGGACCCTCATGGAATTTTCCATCCGGCTGGAGCAAGGGTGTTTAGGAAAGATTGCTGCTAAAGTAGTGTTGAAAGAAGGTTTAACTCTCAGTTTGGCTTCCTCGATGTCCTGGGGAGGTAGAAGTTTACTTGAGGAAATTATCGAGTGGCCTATGCTCAGAAATTTAACCTTTACCTGCATCAAACCACATATTGATTTTATTTGACTTTTGTACAGATAATTACCGTATTCTTATGGAAAATTACTATGAATCATAAATTGGTATGAATGAATTAGGCATATTCCTATTCCAGCGTATATACTCAATTTAAAGGAAATACTCACAAGGGCAGTTGGATTCGAAGTTAATAATCATATATCTATTGACATTTATCATCATGGACAGCAAATCTTCATAGGTGTATTCCATGCCCAAGACATGAACCAACGACTGTATGAACCAGGAACCTTCAGAGATGTTGCGCCATGAATAGTGACCTGAAATTAATCATAGTTTGAGAAAAGTTTAATTCACATTCATAGAATAGGCCTAATGAAGTGCTCCTCACAAAACTTTTCCCGGTAACTTGAGAAGCTTGGCTAAGTTTTCTTATCTTTATACAGAATTTCTTATTATTTTTAGCTGTAGTAAAAGTGTTATTAAATTATTGTACCCGGATGGATGCTCGCTTGACTGTTTTGTTTGGATACTCGCTTGACTGTTTTGTTGTCAGATCAGCTGTCTCGTGCTGTACAGATTGGTGGAATGTTAACTTCTAGTTTAATTTCTATATATTCTAGCTTTAGTCATGTGCAGTTTGCTTGTTGTTATAATGAATAGACAGTGATTAAACTATATATAAGTATTGTATATTATATAATTGTGTTATTGCAGGATGTAACTACACTGTAACTATTTGATCAATAAAGCCACATGACTGGCAATGCTTCTCCTTTACCTCAATAGCCACATTCTTTCTCACTTTATCCTTAAATCTTATTCTTAGGTTCCATTTTAACTCCCTTTTGTCTCATTCTTACTGTCTTCCAGTATGCCCATCTTTCTAAGCACAGAGCACCCCCTAACTGATATCATGCATTTATTTAATCATCATAGACAGCTGAAGGGAAGAGCTGCCTCTTGAGTGTCAGAAAATATTTATTATTTTTTAGTTTTTAAACACGAGGGAACATGTGCAGATAATTTATGACTCCTGTTAACAGGCTAACAGCTCTTCCCTCCCATGGTTCATCTTAACCTTTAACCCATCAGTTTTCAATGGACCACAATCCAGAGATCTGTTTACACCAGGTCCCCAGTTATTGCCTTGTGAACAAAGGCAAACAGTTAAGAACCGATAGCCAGGCCTCCTTCCTGGCCCCCTGGTTCAAACCCATCTTCCACTGTTTTCACACACACTCTTTCTCTCACACACTGCCCAACAGCATATTGGCTAGTGTGTCACACACTATATATATTTTGAATATATTAAAGCCATCTAGGTACAAAGCTCTCATGAGCTGAGGGATAGCTGTTCTGTACTATTATACATACGATACCTGGTATGGTGGACCAGCAGATTAGGAAATCAGCCGCTACCGGAATTCTGTAGGACAAGTAACCGCAGTCAGTCTCATCACTAGGTCGAGAGCGTTCCAGTGTCACGCCAGTGTCCAGACGCTGTCCACGACATGCCTGCAAAACATCATGTCAGAGATATGAATAATGAAGTTTTTACGAGAAAATTTATATTTAAAATATGTTCGTAGCTCTCTACATATCTGCAGTCTATATTATACAGAACTTGTCCGTTCTGACATTCTGCAGTCACATGAAACAGAAAGTGTATACATGTAAAGAAGTTGGTAATGGTGGTGGGAAGTGTACAATTTCAGGATTGATAAGGTCAG
>WNGS01167021.1:98533-119589 GCA_020271785.1 Procambarus virginalis | reverse complement strand
GAAATCTTTCATATGAAGAAAGATTAACAAAGCTTAATTTGCATTCACTGGAAAGGCGAGAGTTAGGGGGTGACATGATAGAGGTTTACAAGTGGATGAATGGACATAACAAAGGGGATATTAATAGGGTATTAAAAGTATCAACACAGACAGAACGCGAAACAGGGTATAAATTGGATAAGTTTAGATTTAGGAAAGACTTGGGTAATACTGGTTCAGTAACAGGGTTGTTGATTTGTGGAACCGGTTGCCGCGGTAACATTGTGGAGGTGGGGTCCCTCGATTGTTTCAAGCCGGGGTTGGACATGTATATGAGTGGGATTGGGTGGTTATAAATAGGAGCTGCCTCGTATGGGCCAATAGGCCTTCTGCAGTTGCCTTTGTTCTTATGTTCTTAAATATCTAGGGCATCTAGATCTAACAGTATTTATGTCATGGGTGACTTTAATTTTAGTGGAATAAACTGGTTGAACAAAACAGGGAATAGTGAAGCAGAAGATTTTCTAGAATTAATTGACGATTGCTTTCTTACGCAACACATTAAGGAACCAACACGGGAAAATAATATTTTAGATTTAGTGTTAACTAACAGGGAAACACAAATTAATGACATCGAAATAGGGAGTGAGCTAGGGAACAGTGATCACAAAGAAATCAGATTTAGCATAGAATGGAATAGACCTGTAGGAGAAAATTCTGTTAAAGTGCCAGATTTTCGAAAAGCTGATTTTAATAGCCTAAGAAATTTTTTGGGTCAAATTGATTGGAAAGTCTTGGGTATGGGGTGTGGGCCGGTCTTGGAGCGAGACATGAACCCAGCGATAGGTGATGTAAATGGGGATTTCGATGTGGATTCAATATATAACTTATTTAAGAATATTCTAAACAAAGCACAGGAACGTAGTATACCACACAAATTGAATAGATCGAATACTAATGACCCAAAGTGGATAACAAAGAATTTGAAAAACCTTATAGGTAAAAAGAGAGCTTGGTACAAAAGGATTAAAAATGGGGAGGTCACTTTAGAACAGGAATTCGTTCAACTGGTTAAAAATGTTTAAAAAGAGATAAGGAAAGCAAAAAGAAACTATGAAGTTCGTATAGCAGGGCAAGCAAAGACAAATCCTAAAGGGTTTTTTCAGTTATATCGAACTAAGACTAGGGAAAGGATAGGCCCATTAAAAACTGAGACAGGTCAAATAACAGATAGTGATGAAGAGATGAGTAGTATTTTTAATAAATATTTTGTATCTGTATTTACTAAAGAGGAACTTAACAATATGCCTTCAGCCGAACAAGTCTATGTGGGTGGGGACGAGGACAGGTTGACGAGTTTAGCAGTTACCAGGGAGGATGTTCTTAAACAAATAGAAAAACTCAAACCAAACAAATCCCCAGGGCCGGATGAAGTGTTTGCCAGGTGCTAAAGAATGCAAAGAGGAGCTTTGTGACCCACTGTCAATCATATTTAATAAATCAATAGAGTCAGGCAGAGTGCCAGAGTTTTGGAAAGTTGCTAATGTGATACCAGTTTTTAAGAAAGGAGATAGATCACTTGCGTCTAACTATCGACCAATTAGCCTAACGTCTATTGTGGGAAAGTTACTCGAATCTATAATAGCAAATAAAATTCGTCTTCATCTTGAAAAACATAAATTAATAATTGAGTCGCAACATGGTTTTATAAATGGCCGTTCATGTTTAACAAATTTGTTATCTTTTTATTCTAGCATAGTTGAGGCAGTTGATAGTGGTAAGGATTGTGATGTTGTGTACCTTGACTTTAGCAAAGCTTTTGATACAGTGCCACATGAAAGACTGATTAAAAAGATAGAGGCTCATGGTATTGGTGGTGCTATATTAAGCTGGATTAGGGCATGGCTATACCAAAGGAAACAGAGAGTTAGTATAAATGGAGTCAAGTCAGAGTGGGAAAATGTTGTAAGTGGAGTGCCTCAAGGCTCTGTCCTGGGACCTCTGTTGTTTATAATATATATAAATGATTTAGATTCGGGTTTGAGTAGTAACATTTGCAAATTTGCCGATGATACGAAAATCGGTAGGGAAATTAATTCGGAGGAGGACTCTATCACTTCAAGTTGATCTAGATAGGGTTTTGAAATGGTCAAAGGACTGGCAGATGCAGTTTAATGCTGATAAATGTAAAGTTCTGAGGCTAGGTAATGATGATAGAGTTACAAGATACGAGCTAGATGGTGTTGAGATTGCGAAGTCGGATTGCGAAAGGGATCTGGGAGTTATAATTAGTAAGAATTTAAAACAAAAGGATCAATGCATGAATGTTCGTAATAAGGCAAATCGGACACTCGGATTTATTAATCGCAGCGTAGTAACAAGACACCTGGTGTGGTTCTCAAGCTATATCTTGCTCTGGTTAGGCCCCATTTAGATTATGCAGTTCAGTTTTGGTCGCCATATTATAGAATGGATATAAATTCACTTGAACGTGTCCAGCGTAGGATGACTAAGTTAATTCCCCAAATTAGAAATCTTTCATATGAAGAAAGATTAACAAAGCTAAATTGCATTCACTGGAAAGGCGAAGAGTTAGGGGTGACATGATAGAGGTTTACAAGTGGATGAATGGACATAACAAAGGGGATATTAATAGGGTATTAAAAGTATCAACACAGGACAGAACGCGAAACAATGGGTATAAATTGGATAAGTTTAGATTTAGGAAAGACTTGGGTAAATACTGGTTCAGTAACAGGGTTGTTGATTTGTGGAACCAATTGCCGCGTAACATTGTGGAGGTGGGGTCCCTCGATTGTTTCAAGCATGGGTTGGACATGTATATGAGTGGGATTGGGTGGTTATAAATAGGAGCTGCCTCGTATGGGCCAATAGGCCTTCTGCAGTTGCTTTTGTTCTTATGTTCTTATGTTAACTTAATATAGCACCCCCAATACCATGAGCCTCTATTTTTTTAATCAGTCTTTCATGTGGCCACTGTATGAAAAGCTTTGCTAAAGTCAAGGTACACAACATCACAATCCTTACCACTATCAACTGCCTCAACTATGCTGGAAATAAAATGATAGCAAATTTGTTAAACATGAACGGCCATTTGTAAAACCATGTTGTGACTCAATTATTAATTTATGTTTTTCAAGATGAAGACGAATTGTATTTGCAATTATCGATTCAAGTAACTTTCCCACAATAGACGTTAGGCTAATTGGCCGATAGTTTGACGCAAGTGATCTATCTCCTTTCTTAAAAATTGGTACCACATTAGCTACCTTCTGTGACTCTGGCACTCTGCCTAACTCTATTGACTTATAAGAACATAAGAACAACGGCAACTGCAGAAGGCCTATTGGCCCATAAGAGGCAGCTCCTATTTATAACCCCCAATCCCGCTCATATAGATATCTAACCCAAGCTTGAAACAATCGGGGGACCCCACCTCAACAATGTTACGCGGCAATTGGTTCCACAAATCAACAACCCTGTTACTGAACCAGTATTTACCCAAGTTTTTCCTAAATCTAATAGGAATTTTGCCCAAACCCCCCTGCAGTTTTCAAAATATCTGAAATATCGGAAATTTGGCTCCTGAGCGTAATTTTTGAGCCGAATTCTGACTCTCTGCACCTATTTTTATTTTCAAATTACGAATTTTTATACCACAAATATGCCAATTACTGAAAACGGCGATGGGTCATATTTTGCCCAAACCCCCCTGCAGTTTTGAAAATATTTGAAATGTCGGAGATTTGACTCCTAAGCGTGATTTTTGAGCCGAATTCTGACTCTCTGCACCTAATTTTATTTTTAAATTACGACTTTTTATACCAAAAATATGCCAATTACTGAAAACGGCGATGGGTCATATTTTGCCCAAACCCCCCTGCAGTTTTCAAAATATCTGAAATGTCGAAAATTTGACTCTTGAAAATTTGATTAAATAAGGTAGACAGTGGCTCGGAAAGCTCCTTACTGCATTCTTTAAGCACCCTGGCAAACACTTCATCCGGCCCTGGGGATTTGTTTGGTTTTAGTTTTAGTATTTGTTTAATTACATCCTCCCTGGTAACTGCTAAACTACTCAACCTGTCCTCGTCCCCACCCACATAGACTTGTTCAGCTGAAGGCATATTGTTAACTTCCTCTTTAGTAAATACAGATATAAAATATTTATTAAAAATACTACTCATCTCCTCGTCATTATCCGTTATATGACCTGTCTCAGTTTTTAATGGACCTATCCTTTCCCTAGTCTTAGTTCGATATAACTGAAAAAGCCTTTAGGATTTGTCTTCGCTTGCCCTGCTATGTTTCATAGTTTCTTTTTGCTTTCCTTGTCTCTTTTTTAACATTTCTAACCAGTTGTGCGAATTCCTGTTCCAAACTAACTTCCTCATCTTAATCCTTTTGTACCACGCTCTCTTTTAGCCTATAAGGTTCTTCAGATCCTTTGTTATCCACTTTGGATCATTAGTATTCGATCTATTCAATTTATATAGTATACTACGTTCCTGGGCTTTGCTTAGAATATTTTAAATCCACATCGAAATCCCCTTTTACGTCACCTGTCGCTGGGTTCACGTCTAGCCCACACCCATACCCAAGTATCCCAAGATATTCCCATCTATTTGACCCAAAAAATTTCTTAGGCTATTGAAATCAGCCTTTCGAAAATCAGGCTTTTTAACAGAATTTTCTCCTACAGATCTATTCCATTCTATGCTAAATCTGATTTCTTTATTATCACTGTTCCCTAGCTCACTCCCTATTTCTATGTCCTTAATTTGTGTTTCCCTGTTAGTTAACACTAAATCTAAAATATTATTTCCCCGCGTTGGTTCCTTAATGTGTTGCGTAAGAAAGCAATCGTCAATTAATTCTAGAAAATCTTCTGCTTCATTATTCCCTGTTTTGTTCAACCAGTTTATTTCACTAAAATTAAGTCACCCATGACATAAATACTGTTAGATCTAGATGCTGTAGATATTTCATCCCATAGATGCTTTGCTTCCATTCTGTCTAAATTTGGTGGCCTATATATAACTCCTATTATAATATTATTTGCTTTTTTGTTTAATTCTATCCAAATAGTTTCTGTGTGTGGCTCAGTCTTGATTCCCTCTTTGACACTACATTTCAAATTATCCCTAATATATATGGCTACCCCCCCTCCTCGTCTAATATATCTATCTGTGTGAAATATTTTAAATCCATTTATTTGATATTCGGCTAATAGTTCTCTATTTTCTACATTCATCCACGTTTCCGTAAGTGCAATAATATCTATTTTTTCTGTGCAGACAAGAGCATTTAATTCGTTAATTTTATTTCTTAGACTTCTACTGTTAGTGTAATATACCCTAAGTGAATAGTTATTTTGAGGCCCTTCTCTTTCCCTGATCATTATGCCAATTTGTTTCTCCATCAAACACATATTTTTATTACCTACTTCCTCCCTATCAATTCCCATACCACTATCTACTAACAGTTTAAACCCAAACAAATGCCTCTAACCACTTGTTCCAACGAGTTCACAACAGCAACAACCCCAGCCCTCGATAGATGCACTCCATCACGGGCATACATTTCACTTGCAGGCGAAGAGTCACAATAACATGGCTGAAGTATGTTGACCAGACCACACACTAGAAGTTGAAGGGACGACGACGTTTCGGTTCGTCCTGGACCATTCTCAAGTCGCTTGTGATGAGGAGGTAGAGAACGGGAAATAAATAGGCAAGAGAGAGGTGAGGAGGAAAGTAAGGTGTAGAGAATAGTAGTAATAATGAGAACTGCAGAAGGCCTATTGGCCCATACGAGGCAGCTCCCATTATAACCACCGAAGGAAAGGTAATAGGAATAAGCAGAGGATAGCAAGGGAGCGTAGGAAAGACAATGAACAGAAAAAGGGGAGAAGAGAGAAAGAAAAGGAAAGAGAAAGCAAGATAAATGGAAGGGGTAAGCTTATGTTAAGTCACGTTTGTTAGAAAGATTAGAGCATTTGAGTATGTACTGTGAAAGGGAAGAGTCCACAGCAACAAAGCCAGGACTCAAGTTCATGTTGGGTACATTGTGTATAAGAGCCGATTCTACAAGACGGCGTCTGTGAAGAGTAGAGGCAGGAAAGATTATTTTGGAGGAAGACCAATCAATGGGATGATTAGAATCCCTCACATGGCAGAAGAGAGCATTGTTAGTGTCTGCAGACTTAACACTTCTCTTGTGTTCTTTAAGTCTGTCATTCAGTGTACGGCCAGTTTCGCCAAAGTATTGGAGAGGACAAGATGAACAGGAAATAGAGTAGACACCAGCAGCATTAGAAGCAGGAGGAGCAGTGTGAACTAGATTGCTACGAAGTGTGTTAGTTTGTCGAAAGGCGAGTTTAATGTCAAGAGGACGAAAGGTATTGGTAAAAGTTTTGAGTTCAGATATGAAGGGAAGGCATAGTACAGTGCTACTAGTGTTGGAAGCAGGTTTAGGATGAAAGAAATTTCGTTTAGCTTGAGAGTAGGCAGAGTTGATGAAATGCAAAGGATAACCAAGGCGAGAGAATGATTTGTAGATAAAGGAAATTTCAGAATCAAGAAACTGAGGGTCGCTGATGCGTAGAGCGCGGAGGAAGAGAGAGACGAGGACACTTTTCTTAACAGAAGGAGGATGGTAGGAAAAGAAGTGAATGTACATGCCACTATGCATGGGTTTACGGTAGACAGAGAAAGAGAACCCAGACACAGAGCTGTGAACATGAACATCAAGAAAAGGAAGGAGGGAATTAGATTCCCACTCAACTTTGAAATGGATAGAAGGAGCCAGATTGTTAAGAGAGGCGAGGAAAGGCTGGAAAAGATTAAGGTCATGAGGCCATAAAGCAAAAATGTCATCAACATAGCGAAGCCAGAGAGAGGGACGAGTATCAATAGAAGGAAGAACAGTTTCGAAGTATTCCATGTAGAAATTAGCAAGAACAGGGGAGAGAGGGGAACCCATAGCGACACCGAAAGTTTGAGTGTAATATTTACCGTTAAAAGAGAAAGAGTTAGAGTCAACACAGAGTCTAATGAGATCGAGGAAAACGTCAGTAGGAAGAGGGAGAGGAAGAAGGCCCTCTGACGCCTTCCGTCTAAGGAAAGAGAGAACGTCATCGAGCGGAACATTAGTGAACAGAGAGTCGACATCAAGACTAAGCATCTTACAAGAGGGTTGCAGGCGCA
The DNA here is from genome assembly GCA_020271785.1 of Procambarus virginalis. Classification (NCBI taxonomy): domain Eukaryota; kingdom Metazoa; phylum Arthropoda; class Malacostraca; order Decapoda; family Cambaridae; genus Procambarus; species Procambarus virginalis. The sequence continues at coordinate 112,381 of WNGS01167021.1, read as the reverse complement.
GTCTTTCTATGAAGTCCTGAGAGTGACGAAGGTGGGCAGGGGAAAAAGTGCCAAGGTAAGGTGTCAGGGTTTTAGCGAGCCAGGAGGCAAGAGAATAGCTAACAGAGCCCCGTGAAGAAATGATAGGACGAAGAGGAACACCAGGTTTATGAGTCTTAGGAAGACCATAGAAATAAGGAAGAGAAGGGCAGATGACACGGAAACGCTTAATGAGATCAAAGTCAGGAGGGCAAAGACTAGAGAGCTGTCTTAGTTTGCGGTTAAAGGAAATTTTGAGGCGATCCAAAGGGTTAGAAATCAGAGGAGCATAAGTGCGAGAGTCAGAGAGCAAGACATCTGCTTTCCGGAGGTAGTCCTCACGGTCAAGGACAACCACCGAATTGCCTTTGTCGGAAGGAAGGATAAGAACAAGGAACATAGGTTCCTGTTTATGCTTTAAGGTTTTAGAAGAGATCTGTCGTCTGGGATACAATCAACTACGCCACTACAACAGTAGTAATGGATACACCTCAAAAACTAACTTATTTATTAAACCATCTTAACAACCCCTATATACTTTAAATAACAAACAACAATAATTACTTTACCACACTATCTTACTTTAAAAGCCTTGGTCCACATAGGCAGGATACAAGGTTTTGCAATTAGGACAAGCTAGGGTAAAGTCTACTAGTGAAGAACTTGAAAGCTTGAGGCAGCTTAGGGTAGTGAGCCCACGTGGTACTCTAACACAACACAACACTTCGGGATACCCAAAACACTGGCTTATACTACACAATATCTACACAAGTCTTACAACTCTAGCAGTATGCACGTACGGTTACATATAAAGGTACTTAACTTGGTAGTTACAGGAACTTAAGGTAAGGGAAAGGGAGAAGGAGGAAGAGAATCAAGGCAGAGTCCCACAGGTAGGTCTTCACACCACACAGTCTGAACAGAGAAGGAGCGACCCTGCAGTCTCAGCTCTCTCCAGCTGAATCGCTGCCAGCCAAATACTCAGCTAATCATACAGCAGCCCTCAATCCCAGTTTACTCAGACCTACTTTACTAATACTTCTAATCATTTGTAAACATAGTGGATACCTATTTTAATAATTAATAATCCACAACAAGCTCAGTATTATTATGCTCTGCGAGAAACAATATTCATCTTATGTTTGGCAAGGGCGACAGGACTAAGGCATACTCCAAGTTTTAAGGATCCCTGACATAAATATTATTGTAATTACATATCCTTCTCACATGATCCAATTCTATGAATTAATGTAAGGTGAATATTTAGAGCTCAAATTGACCTCTGGTTTCCATCTGAGGAACCCAGGGTAGTAACACCATACAACAGGCATTCGCATATGTGATTGCACAAAACACTCAAAATGCAATCATACACACAGACTCAAAAGCTGCACTTCAAATATTAGGAAAATAAGCAGTGGAAAGATAACGTGAAATAATTACCACCATTTTGCATCTTGGAGCAGTCGCTAAAGGCAAAGGACTCAACATAACCTTAAACTGGATCCCATCCCATGTTGGAATCCCATTAAATGAGAAAGCCGATAACATTTCTAAATTGGCAACACGTCATCCAGTGATAGATAAAACAATTCAACCCAGGCTAGAGAACATAAAAAACATCATCACCAAAAAACTCTCACACCTCAACAAGCCTACCTACACCAGAGAATACCTGAAGGTTCGCCCTCTGCAACATGGTATCTTCAGGCAACCAAATTAGAAAGGTTAAATATTCCAAAAGGAAAACACAGGGAAATAGCAGTTAGGTTGTATAGACTACGTCTAGGTTACAGATGCAACTGGGAGACAGGTGAACCCCGACAGAGAGAGTACATCTTTTCTGCGAAACTGTCACAGAAAAGCCATTACTTCACTATCTTCTGGAATGTGAAGCAACCAACGACATTAGAAGAGTTTTAAGAGTCCCTGAATCTTGCAGTAATCACCCTGAAGCCATCAACACAGCCACTCTTCTGGACAAAAAAGGTGTCCAGCAGCTGGACGCCCTCATAAGTACTGTCAAGCAGTATCCTCCCCCGCGATAGGAGCTTGACGATTAAATACGACCTTAGAACACTGAAAAGATTTACTGAACAAAAAATTGTACCACTTACGGGCTATTCATGCCCGTGCCACCTCTTGGGTGGTTCATCAATCAATCACTCAAACAGAGATGATGTCGCTTATCATTAAAATAACCGCAGCGAAGATAAGTCTTAATAAGAGAGAGTCTATGAATTTTTTCATCGAGGGAAAAATTGCAGTATCTGCGTTGTGTTCCTCCCATGTTGATGTTAATTGTTTCTGTGACAATTAAATACATTATTGAAGGATATGTTTTGTAACATTAGAACATAAGGATCCTATTATGCGTTCACATGTATTATGCATTTCTTTCCTCCTTTTGGAGTGAGAGGATTATTTCATTAGCTTCTCGCCTCTCATTAATATAATCACCAAAGTTTCATTTATCTCTGAAATTCTATCCCCAATATCCTGTAAGTTCAATCACTTAATTATTATCTCGGTATTAGTATTTCTTGGGCCATGAGCATAATCTTGGGATTATACTATTGGCTTCAATTATATTAATGGATTATATTGCTGAATCAATAAGAGAATACAAGATCAATAAGAGATCTCACAGAATGCCATGTGATTACCATTGGAATGTGAAATGTAAAATATGATTAGTAATTGTGTACTGTATGAGTTTGTGAGCCCCCTTGAGGGACCATATGTAGACGAGAGTAGAAATATCCTAAACTACTCTATCGTTTTGAGATGTACTTCCTTTTTCTCAATAAACTTACTTGAACTTGAACTTGAAGGCAGACCCACTGCGATGTGGTACGAACAAGCCACTGGGAACTCCTCTTTGAAGCGTGGCAAAAAGATATCCAGAGCATTGCAGTAGCCACACTCAGACTAACACTTAGCTTTAAGTGCTGCTGTGAGGTAATGAACTCAATAGTTAAATAGTGTCATATCTGTGGAGCAGATGCAGAAATGCGCTATTACAATACTTACTAGAATGTGAAGCAACTGAAGCCTTGAGCATCAAGCTCAACATACAACCAACAAGAGCAGCTGCATTATATGCAAAATCCACAGCGACCATAATGATTAAAAAAAAGCAGTTGAAGAATGGGACACACTAGTTAATATTGTGCATATATATCCACCACCAAGATAACGTTATTAAAACACAAGACTAAAACCAGTGCGAAAAGAAGGAAACTCTGCCTTCATTTAAACTTTTGATCCGAACTCAATTACGGGCTCACTATAGCCCGTGCTACGTGGAAATTTTGTTCCGAGTAGCTGAATCTAAAACAACAACAACAACAACATATCCTCGCCAACATTTTAGAAAAAAACTGGAGTTTAAGAACACCGGTCCGTATTCTCCATTGCTTTAGGGATAGGGATGATCATAGGATTTTTAATTTATTTGGAATTCTGTTCTCTTTATAACTATTATTAAAGAGTCTAACAGTGGGCTTTTCTATATAACGGCTAAAGTAATTTCATTAATTATTTCATAAGTTACCCCATCCTCCCTAGGATTGGGTAATCTTCAACACCTAACACCTAGGGGGTGTTCGATTTCCCAATTTTAATCGCCATTATTAGTTTACCTTAAGGTAATATTTGTGAAAGTGCAGACGATGAGTCACAATAACGTGGCTGAAGATATGCATTTATTTTATATATTTATTTATTTATATATGTTCAAGAAGGTACATTGGGTTTATGGGAGTGCATAGTATTGATATTTTTACATTCTTGTAAAGCCACTAACACACATAGCGTTTCGGACAGGTCTCTAATCTAACAGATAATTTTAAGTAGGTACTGTTAACAGATACATTGTAATAAAACTTGAGGAACATTAATAGGTAATGATGACCAAACATACTGTACCTATGTTTGGTCATGATGACCAAGCATACTGTACCTATGTTTGGTCATGATGACCAAACATACTGTACCTATATTTGGTCATGATGACCGAACATACTGTACCTATGTTTGGTCATGATGACCGAACATACTGTACCTATGTTTGGTCATGATGACCGAACATACTGTACCTATGTTTGGTCATCATGACCGAACCAACAATGAAGAAACGACGTTTCGGTCCGTCGTGGACCATTACCAAGTCGTGAACACACACCTTGATAATAGTCCAGGACGGACCGAAGCGTCGTTACTTCGTTTTCTGATGTGTGGTTTGGACATCATCTGTGCAAGTGATGTCACTGTTACCTGCTGTAAATATTAAGTCCTTTCTTAGATCTTTCCAAGAATCTAATGATTTTCTCGTTATGGCAGGCGTTATGATTGATGAAGATTAAGCCACCCAAAAGGTGGCACGGGCATGAATAGCCCGTAAGTGGTGGCCCTTTTGAGCCATCACCAGTATCAATAGATGATACTGGAGATCTGTGGAGGTGCAACTGCACCCTGCGTGACGGGAGATGTTTCCCGTCGTGGCAGGCGTTATATGTTGTTGTTAGAGATTCAGCTACTCGGAACAAGTTCCAAGTAGCACGGGCTATGGTGAGCCCGTAACTTACCTGGCACAGGAGCGGGGCAAGAAGCACGGGCTATGGTTAGCCTCGTGGACGAGGCGTTATAGCAAGCGCGGAAATTTGTAGTGTACCTCTATCCCTATATACTCCAGGGGAGTATATAAGCCACACTTTCAAGCGTAATTAGTCAGTGGTGAGTAAGACTTTGTCTGGAAACATTAGGTGTGAGCAGAATTTTATCAGTGACTCTTCCGTTTGATAGTCTGCCGTCTGCGACCGCCTTTACCCCGTCGGTACCCAGGTAAGCCATAGAGTGTTATGAGTGCATGAAAAAAATATACATTTCTTCGTCTGAGGATACCCCTCAGACGATGAGTATGACAGTAGGCAGTAAGAAAGTTAATTTTTCTGTCCATCGGAGATCTGTTGGAGGTTTTCTAGATTCGGCTTGAGTTTCCTTGGCCTTTCTATTGCTAGAAAATGCAGCACTAGAACGCATATTATAGAAGCTCTTCTGTAGTTCAGACGAACATGTTAAAATCAGTTTCCGTGGTGTAGTGGTAAGACACTCGCCTGGCGTTCCGCGAGCGCTTTGTCATGGGTTCGTATCCTGGCCGGGGAGGATTTACTGGGTGCAAATCTTTAACTGTAGCCTCTGTTTAACTCAACAGTAAAATGTGTACTTGGTTGTAAAAACGATTCTTCGCGGCGGGGATCGTATTCCAGGGACCTGCCCGAAACGTTACGCGTATTTGTGGCTGTACAAGATGGGGTGCATAATCCCAGTTGCATCTGTAACTCTATAGTAGTCTATATAACCAAACTGCTATTTCCCTGTGGATTCCTTTTGGGATATTTAACCTTTCCAATTTGGTTGCCTGAAGATACCATGTTGCAGAGGGCGAGCCTTCAGCTACTCTCTGGTGTAGGTAGGCTTGTTGAGGTGTGAGAGTTTTTTGGTGTTGATGTTTTTTATGTTCTCTAGGCTGGGTTGAATTGTTTTATGTATCACTGGATGACTAGTTGCCAATTTAGCAATTTCATCAGCTTTCTCATTTAATGGGATTCCAACATGGGATGGGATACAATTTAAGGTTATGTTGAGTCCTTTGCCTTTAGCGACTGCTCCAAGATACAAAATGGTGGTAATTATTTCCACGTTATCTTTCCACTGTTTTTGTCCTAGTATTTGAAGTGCAGCTTTTGAGTCTGTGTGTATGATTGCATTTTGAGTGTTTTGTGCAATTACATATGCGAATGCCTGTTGTATGGCAAACAGCTCAGTTTGGGTTGATGATACGTCCTCCCAGTCTCCAATATGCCTGTATGCTGGCCGTGCAAAGAGCAGCGCCAGCACTCTCATATTCTGCGTCAACCGATCCGTCTGTGAAGATGTGGGTGGCTCCTGCTACTGCTATGCTATACATTTGCTCTTCTATTATGCGCCTTAGGATTGTCGGATCATAGGCAGCCTTTTTCATCGGGAGACTTTCTATTACTATTTTGAAAGTAGGCTCTTCCCACGTTGCAGAAGGAGTGTAATTTGGGTGTGGATGATCACCCTCTCTATCGAGAATCATGATTTTTAAATGTAGTCTGTTTAGGACTTTTCCTGCTCTTGCAGCCCAAGAGTTTCCATTGTTTTTGCCTAGTCCAACCACCAAGGCCGGCCGTACTGGGATTGGATCAGAAAAAATAATTATCTTACTGATAATTGTAGCTGTCCGTTGTGATATTCCTTCTTAAAGAGAGGGCAAACCCGTCTCCAGTCTAAGAGTTTCAAGCCTGGTCCACATGGTGGCTCCCAGTGCGGCTCTCATATCATTGTTTTGGGCAACTTCAAGCTTTTTCCACTGTTGGTGTGATAGATTTGTGAGTGCAGGTGCGGCATAAGCGATCACTGATCTGACTGCCTGTACATAGTATGTGCGAAGGACTTGCAGATTGGCTCCTCCAGAAAGGGAGGAGGTTAGCGACCTGAGGATTGCCGTCCGGGCCGCAGTTCGCTCTCTCAAGTAAGTGACCTCAGCATTAAAATTCATGTGTGTCCAGGATTATTCCTAGATACTGCTAAGTATCCACCCATTCAATTGGTTGACCCTGTACTGTGAGTTGGATGATTGATTGATTGATAAAGATTAAGCCACCCAAGAGGTGGCACGGGCATGAATAGCCCGTAAGTGGTACATTTTTTTTCTGTAATTTTTTCATTGTTCTGAGGTTGCATTTAATCATCAAGCTGTTATCGCGGGGGAGGATACTGCTTCAAAGTCTTTATGAGGGTGTCCAGCTGCTGGACACCTTTGTTGACCAGGAGAGTGGCTCTGTTGATGGCTTTAGGGTGGCCACTGCAAGATTCAGGAACTCTTAAAGCTCTTCTAAGGTTATTGGTTGCTTCACATTCCAGAAGATAGTGAAGTAATGGCTTTTCTGTGACAGTTTGGCAGAAGATGCACTCTCTCTGTCGGGGTTCGCCAATCTCCCAGTTGCATCTGTAACCTAGACGTAGTCTATATAACCTAACTGCTATTTCCCTGTGGATTCCTTTCGGGATATTTAACCTTTCTAATTTGGTTGCCTGAAGATACCATGTTGCAGAGGGCGAACCTTCAGCTATTCTCTGGTGTAGGTAGGCTTTGTTGAGGTGTGAGAGTTTTTTGGTGATGATGTTTTTAATGTTCTCTAGGCTGGGTTGAATTGTTTTATCTATCACTGGATGACGAGTTGCCAGTTTAGCAATTTCATCAGCTTTCTCATTTAATGGGATTCCAATATGGGATGGGATCCAGTTCAAGGTTATGTTGAGTCCTTTGCCTTTAGCGACTGCTCCGAGATACAAAATGGTGGTAATTATTTCCACGTTATCTTTCCACTGTTTTTGTCCTAGTATTTGAAGTGCAGCTTTTGAGTCTGTGTGTATGATTGGATTTTGAGTGTTTTGTGCAATCACATATGCGAATGCCTGTTGTATGGCAAACAGCTCAGTTTGGGTTGATGATACTAGTCCTCCCAGTCTCCAATATGCCTGTATGCTGGCCGTGCAAAGAGCAGCGCCAGCACTCTCATATTCTGCGTCAACCGATCCGTCTGTGAAGATGTGGGTGGCTCCTGCTACTGCTATGCTATACATTTGCTCTTCTATTATGCGCCTTAGGATTGTCTGATCATAGGCAGCCTTTTTCATTGGGAGACTTTCTATTACTATTTTGACCGTAGGCTCTTCCCACGTTGCAGAAGGAGTGTAATTTGGGTGTGGATGATCACCCTCTCTATCGAGAATCATGCTTTTTAAATGTAGTCTGTTTAGGACTTTTCCTGCTCTTGCAGCCCAAGAGTTTCCATTGTTTTGGCCTAGTCCAACCACCAAGGCCTGCCGTACTGGGATTGGATCAGAAGAAATAATTATCTTACTGATAATTGTAGCTGTCCTTTGAGATATTCTTTCCTGTAGAGAGGGCAAACCCATCTCCAGTCTAAGAGTTTCAAGCCTGGTCCACATGGGGGCTCCCAGTGCGGCTCTCATAGCATTGTTTTGGGCAACTTCAAGCTTCTTCCACTGTTGGTGTGATAGATTTGTGAGTGCAGGTGCGGCATAATCGATCACTGATCTGACTGCCTGTACATAGTATGTGCGAAGGACTTGCAGATTGGCTCCTCCAGAGAGGGAGGTTAGCGACCTGAGGATTGCCGTCCTGGCCGCAGTTCGCTCTCTCAAGTAAGTGACCTCAGCATTAAAATTCATGTGTGTGTCCAGGATTATTCCTAGGTACTGATAGGTGTCCACCCATTCGATTGGTTGATCCTGTACTGTGAGTTGGATGTTGGGCTTCGCTATTTTTATGGACATGGCTTTTGACTTTGAGGGGTTGAGTTTGATCCCAATCTGTTTTGCCTCTTTACTGATGCAGTCTAAGCATTTGGGTGCAAGGCGCGCCGCATCCCTTCCTTTTATGATGATGACAAAGTCGTCAGCGTAGTTTAGCAGCCTGCAGTGATGTGGAAGTTTCAACCTCATTATTATTTCCATTAAACAGTTGAAGAGAAGAGGGCTGAGAATACCTCCTTGCGGTGTACCATTTTCATGTCTTTTGTACTCAGAGACTGTGCCATGAAGTTTTACTCTTGCTTCTCTGTTTATGAGACAGTTTTTGGTCCAGGAGAGCAGGTTGCCTCTGACCTCTTTGTCAATGAGGCAGCAGAGAATAGCTGGGGCGCTAGCCAGTTCAAAGGCTTTTCGAGGTCCAGGAATATCAGCATTCCTGGTCTGTCATTCAAGTGGGCTAACAGAGTTGTAATACATTCCACTGTGCCAACCCCTTTTCTATAGGCATACATATCATGGTGCAGTTTAGGCATTTTCCACTCCATTCTGTTGAGTGCCATTCTGTCAGCCGTCTTGGCTGCACAGCTTTGGAGAGAGATGGGCCTGGGATTAGCTGGATCTTTGGGTTTGGGATCGGTACTGTGTCTGCTCTATTCCAAGCAGAAGGTCTAGTTTGAGAACATAAGAACATAAGAACATAAGAACAAAGGTAACTGCAGAAGGCCTATTGGCCCATACGAGGCAGCTCCTATTTATAACCACCCAATCCCACTCATATACATGTCCAACCCACGCATGAAACAATCGAGGGATCCCACCTCCACCACGTTACGCGGTAATTGGTTCCACAAATCAACAACCCTGTTATCGAACCAGTATTTACCCAAGTCTTTCCTAAATCTAAACTTATCCAATTTATACCCATTGTTTCGTGTTCTGTCTTGTGTTGATACTTTTAATACCCTATTAATATCTCCTTTGTTATGTCCATTCATCCACTTGTAAACTTCTATCATGTCACCCCTAACTCTTCGCCTTTCCAGTGAATGCAATTTAAGCTTTATTAATCTTTCTTCATATGAAAGATTTCTAATTTGGGGAATTAACTTTGTCATCCTACGCTGGACACGTTCAAGTGAATTTTTATCCATTCTATAGTACGGCGACCAAAACTGAACTGCATAATCTAAATGGGGCCTAACTAGAGCAAGATATATCTGAAGAACCACACCAGGTGTCTTGTTACTAACGCTTCGATTAATAAATCCCAGTGTCCTATTTGCCTTATTACGAACATTCATGCATTGATCCTTTTGTTTTAAATTCTTACTAATCATAACTCCCAGATCCCTTTCGCAATCCGACTTCGCAATCTCAACACCATCCAGCTCGTATCTTGTAACTCTATTATCATTACCTAGCCTCAAAACTTTACGTTTATTAGCATTAAACTGCATCTGCCAGTCTTTTGACCATTTTAAAACCCTATTTAGATCAACTTGAAGTGATACCGAGTCTTCTTTCGTGTTAATTTCCCTACCGATTTTTGTATCATCTGCAAATTTGCAAATGTTGCTACTCAAACCTGAATCTAAATCATTTATATATATTATAAACAACAGAGGTCCCAGGACAGAGCCTTGAGGCACTCCACTAACAACATTATCCCACTGTGACTTAACCCCATTTATACTAACTCTCTGTTTCCTTTGAAATAGCCATGCCCTAATCCAACCTAATATAGTACCTCCAATACCATGAGCCTCTATTTTTTGAATTAGTCTTTCATGTAGTCAGAAGTCCAGGCTAAATCAATTAACCTTAGGTATGCAGCGTCTCCCTCTGGGCCGAGGTTTCTAATAATTTTATAGGTTATTTTGTCGGCTCCAGGGGGATGTATCCTTGGAGTTTTTGTTAGCCCGATTGAGCTCATCCAGTGTGAAGGGGGCATTAGTGTCAGACTTCTTCACATGCTGTAAGGATTTTGTGCCACCTTTCTTCCTCTAGTCCGGTCTGCACTGCTAATACATCTGGTGGAAGTTGATTGCTGGCTGCTCTCTCTGCAAACCTGGTTGCCAGTACTTCGGCTTCCTGTTGAGGATCCTTGGGGTGTGGGGCTTTAGGTGTTTTATTCCCTTTGGCCCGGTGGATTTGCTGCCACATCTCTCCGAGAGAGGTGTGTTCATTCAGGTGTGAACACCATTCCAGCCACTTTTGTTCTTTTATTAGTCTGGTCTCTCGATGCACATGTTCCTTGACCTCACAAAGTAAGGACCTGTTGCGGTCACTTGGATGCTTTTTGTATAGCTTTCTTGTTCTGTTGAGTCTATGGTTGAGTTCTTTGACACGTTCGCAATAGTACCAATGATCTTTATGGTGTCTGGTGGACTGTTTTTTCAGTGGGATTGAGTGGTTGGCTGCACTTTGAATCACGTTGACACATTCTTGTTCTGCCTGATTAATGTCTTTGGAAGATCATAGTTTCTATGCCACTCTGAAATGAGGTTTTGAAATCGGTCCCAGTTTGCTAAAGCAAAGTTCCAGGCTTCAGATGGAGGCGGAGGTGGGGTGGGTAGGTCTAACTTAAGATCAATTTGGACTCCGCTTGTGAGTGTGGGCTCAACTGACCATGTTGACCAACTGACCTCTATCAAGAATTATGCTTTTTAATTGGTCTGTTTAGGACTTTTCCCGCTCTGGCAGCCCAAGAGTTTACTTTGTTTAGGCCAAGTTCAACCAACTAGGCCTGTTGTACTGGCACTTCGTAGTGGACTGGATCAGGGTAAACAATTATCTTACTGATAATCATAGCTGTTCTTTGATAAATTCTTTCTTGAAGAGAGGTCAAACCAGTTTCAAGCCTGGTCCACATTCGAGCTCCCAGGGCAGCTCTCATAGCATTGTTTTGGGCAGCTTCAAGCTTTTTCCACTCTACCCATGGGGGAATACTGTATAAGTACTATACATAAGTCAAATTGATAAAGATTAAGCCATCCAACAGGTGATACGGGCATGAACAGCCTGTAAACCTTAGTCAGTGTGTCAGGTGCCTTTTAAAGCATACCTAACTCTGCCAAATTTAACCTCCCAGCTTAACCTAACTCATTTCAGCTTAACCAAACTTATCCTAGCTTAACCCAGTTCATCCCATCCCGTCCCAACCCATTCATCTCATCTCATCCCAGTCCAACCCATCCTATCTCATGCAAACCCAGTTAAATATTCAATATTTAAAATTTACAACAAGCTTTGCTAAAAGCCTATATGATTTAACTATTCCTTTCTCTACCATTCCCAGGAGACTGGTTTGGTTTGGTATTGAATTTTGAACCTCTTGACTTCTGGAAGGTCATTAAAGCTACTACATTAATGTGTATATTATAATGTATTCATTATTGTATAATAAATCTCAATAATACAATAAACACAATAATTAACACATCACTGTAAATTAACACTATCACTACCTTCGTCTAGTGCTCCTGATATAGTTATTGTTTCTAACGCCAACATTGCCTACACTTTATCTTGTGGGTAGCACATGATACAGTGTGAGTTTGAAGCACACAATAGGAAACTGTGGGGATGAACCTTCCTTGACCTTACCTTATATATACTGATAAGGTGGTTTACTTTGGTCCGAACTATGTTAATATAATGAAGTATAATGGCGGGTCAGTTAGTCAAATTATACAATATATTATTGTATTAATGTGTTTATTTAGGATAGTGTTAATTTACAGTGATGTGTTAATTATTTGTATAGCACTAGGTATTTAGTAAAGTAGCAAAACGGTCTTTGGACGATGAGGATAAATGCTGCTGTTTGCAAAGGATGGAGAAAATAAAAAGAAAATTATGAGATTCTTTGTAAACAACCTCATATGCACTTCGAAATAGAATTCCCATTGTTGAGGCCAGTAAAGCTGTCATTGCTCTATTGTGGGTGAAGCTAACCGGCACTATTATTATACTGAATATTTCTTCATGCCAGGATATCAAGAATGGAGAGAATCATCGAGGAAAATTGTGGACACGAGGAGGTAACGAAGCCATTGTCAGAGGACCAACAACATAGAGAAGATGGGCTTGATGGCAGTGGAGGCGCAGAAGCTGGTGCCAGTGGAGATTCAGCAGATGCTGGATCACAGGGAACTACGTAAGATATAATCTTGACAAAAAGTAACATTAAAGTTAAGCGTGTGTGAATTAATTGAATGAATGCTCAAAATAACAAGCTTAAAACTTAAAATAAAAAATAAAGACTCAAGATAAAATCACTGAATATGTTGCCAAATTATCTAGTAAAATGAAGAAAATAAGTGAAACTTCGTCTTGGCCAATTGCTTTGTTCTTTAAACATTTTTGTTCACTTCGTGTTCAAACACCTCTGTGGACTCTGTTATTCTCTGAAATTCGTATTGTATCTAGTTCAATGAAAACTTCATTTTGCACAAACACATTTTTGTGTGATTGAATTGTGAATTTCTCACATTTCCTGTTCATTCTCCTGAAATCTCTACTCCATTTTCAACCTCTAGATTTTATCCTTTAACCTGCAATTTAATTTAATGAATTTATAGAATGTTCCTGGCTTCATCTTTTGGTCCAATTATCCCTTCCTCAGAATTTCTTTCTGCCTCTCTCTTGCTCTTCTCACTGCCGTGTAGTGAGAAAAGCGTTCCTGCTTTGTATAAAGGTATGTTTGGTGGGTTTGGATTCTTCCTATACTGATTCCATATTTTGTCTTCTGTTCTCTGCCCTTCTTACTATTCATGTTCAAACTAATCCTGCTTCCTAGTACTGGCATCTCTGTACTCGAATAAAGTTTCTTGTACCTTCGTAAACTACCTTCGTAGTTTATCAACTTTATCAAAGAACTTGCAAAGCTCCTTAAAGTTCCTCTTGAAATAAAGTTTTCCCTCTACTTCCTTTCTCCTAACTAAATTATATTGCTATTGCATATTTAATTTTCAAAGAGGTTGGTCGTTCTAGCTTCTGAATTTGCCAATTGGAGGAAAGTTCTGAATGTCAAATATCTCTTCTTATTTCCAAGTAAATACCAAACCCAGTTAGGATTTACCTGAAATTATCTGAGGGCCACAAACAACCTAACTGGCCCCTTAAGGACAGAGAAATCGGCGGTTTGTCAAAGGTCCTCCCATCTGCCTTTATAATCTTGTTCCAGCTGAATTTTGGCATTTACCTCTTCGGCGAGTTTGCTGTTCCATGGGATTATAGCACTGTGGGTGAAAAGCATTGTGGCTTGTTGAGCTTTGAAACTGTTGCTTCATGTTTGTGGTACATCTGACCCCATGAAGACAATTTCCGGATCAACTTCTATACAAATTGTTCAGTGTTTTAAAACTTTCAATATATCTACCCTGCCATGCCTGGTTTGCAGTGTATTTAGGCCTGTGGCTCTCAACTCGTTCCTGATACGATAGATGACTTAGCTCTGGA
>WNGS01167021.1:67313-89531 GCA_020271785.1 Procambarus virginalis | reverse complement strand
GTTTAGGATGAAAGAAATTTAAAGTAACTGAAAAGTAAACTCATCATATGGTATGGGAGAAAAGTCTTTTAAAATCAGTTATATTTCCTATATGAAAACCATTCTCATCAAATATAATTATTTTGATTGGTGTCATCGTGGTCACTGGGAACACAAACTGAGCAACATAACAATCTAAGGAATATCAGGACTGTACTGTACTGACAATCATATTAGTACAGTACCTTATACAAGGGCTGGTATGATACCATCCGGACACAATCTATCGATAACTGAAAAGATTAGAACTGCTCCTATATAAGATTGAATGGGAAGATTTCCTCATGAATATGACTAATTGCTCTGTATTTAAAAGACATTACATTCTCAAATTGTGAAGATTCCTGTCCAGAACAGGCAGCTGCTGTTCCTCAACTTACTATAAGGGTCTCTTGTTTAGAGAGAACTGGATAATCACCTCCAAAGGATACCTGATCAACCAGGCTGTGACTCATACGTCAGGCTGCGAGCGCCGCGTCCAACAGCCTGGTTGATCAGTCCAGCAACCAGGAGGCCTGGTCGATGACCGGGCCGCGGGGACGATATCCCCGAAGCACCTCAAGGTATCAGGTAAGGTAAGGTATAACAAGGTTGGACTCACAACCGTTGCTAAAGTTTATAATGATACTGGTTCATTTTTAGCTTACTTAGGTCTGTCATGAATCCCTAAATATCTTTAATTATGTGACCAGTCAATTTGCTACCTCACAAGAGATTTAATAATGCTTTTCTTTGACCTATCTATATTCAGTTTCCTATAAAGCATCTGCAGTATGATATCTTTCAAAAAGACAAATCATGTCTTTGACAAATCAAGGGGCTTGACAGCTGAGTGGACAGCGCTTCAGATTCGTAGTCCTGAGGTTCCGGGTTCGATACCAAATGGGCAGAGTTTCTTTCACCTTGATGCTACTGTTCACCTTCAGTAAATAGGTACCTTGGAATTAGACAGCTGCTACAGGCTGCTTCCTGGGGGGGGGGGTTGTAACAAAAAGGAGGCTTGGTCAAGGACCGGGCCGCGGGGACGCTAAGCCCCGAAATCATCTCAAGATAACCTCAAGATGTCTGGTAGCGATTGTGGAATATGTTTATCATATAACATTCACTGCATCATTGCATATGAAACATGTTTAGCAATCAAAATTTTATATTTTGCCTTTAAGGAGCCGGTCGGCCGAGCGACAGCACGCTGGACTTGGGATCCTGTGGTTCCGGGTTCGATCCCGGTCGCCGGAGAGAAACAATGGGCAGAGTTTGTTTCACCCTATGCCCCTGTTACCTAGCAGTAAAATAGGTACCTGGGTGTTAGTCAGCTGTCACGGGCTGCTTCCTGGGGGTGTGGAGGCCTGGTCGAGGACCGGGCCGCGGGGACACTAAAATCCCCGAAATCATCTCAAGATAACCTCAAGAAGAAGGCTATGTGCATGCATCAAATGACATTTAGCTATAATGCAAATGTAAAACTGCTTGGGTATTAGATAATTAGCTAATACAATTTTAGGAAGATACAAAGAAAATTTTGGAGTTAAGAAAAATTACAAAGAAAGTATTATAAAAGTGTTGAACAGTTGGCAAACTCGGCCAAGATCCTTACTCATCCTTAAAGATAAGTAAGGACCCTCATGGAATTTTCCATCCGGCTGGAGCAAGGGTGTTTAGGAAAGATTGCTGCTAAAGTAGTGTTGAAAGAAGGTTTAACTCTCAGTTTGGCTTCCTCGATGTCCTGGGGAGGTAGAAGTTTACTTGAGGAAATTATCGAGTGGCCTATGCTCAGAAATTTAACCTTTACCTGCATCAAACCACATATTGATTTTATTTGACTTTTGTACAGATAATTACCGTATTCTTATGGAAAATTACTATGAATCATAAATTGGTATGAATGAATTAGGCATATTCCTATTCCAGCGTATATACTCAATTTAAAGGAAATACTCACAAGGGCAGTTGGATTCGAAGTTAATAATCATATATCTATTGACATTTATCATCATGGACAGCAAATCTTCATAGGTGTATTCCATGCCCAAGACATGAACCAACGACTGTATGAACCAGGAACCTTCAGAGATGTTGCGCCATGAATAGTGACCTGAAATTAATCATAGTTTGAGAAAAGTTTAATTCACATTCATAGAATAGGCCTAATGAAGTGCTCCTCACAAAACTTTTCCCGGTAACTTGAGAAGCTTGGCTAAGTTTTCTTATCTTTATACAGAATTTCTTATTATTTTTAGCTGTAGTAAAAGTGTTATTAAATTATTGTACCCGGATGGATGCTCGCTTGACTGTTTTGTTTGGATACTCGCTTGACTGTTTTGTTGTCAGATCAGCTGTCTCGTGCTGTACAGATTGGTGGAATGTTAACTTCTAGTTTAATTTCTATATATTCTAGCTTTAGTCATGTGCAGTTTGCTTGTTGTTATAATGAATAGACAGTGATTAAACTATATATAAGTATTGTATATTATATAATTGTGTTATTGCAGGATGTAACTACACTGTAACTATTTGATCAATAAAGCCACATGACTGGCAATGCTTCTCCTTTACCTCAATAGCCACATTCTTTCTCACTTTATCCTTAAATCTTATTCTTAGGTTCCATTTTAACTCCCTTTTGTCTCATTCTTACTGTCTTCCAGTATGCCCATCTTTCTAAGCACAGAGCACCCCCTAACTGATATCATGCATTTATTTAATCATCATAGACAGCTGAAGGGAAGAGCTGCCTCTTGAGTGTCAGAAAATATTTATTATTTTTTAGTTTTTAAACACGAGGGAACATGTGCAGATAATTTATGACTCCTGTTAACAGGCTAACAGCTCTTCCCTCCCATGGTTCATCTTAACCTTTAACCCATCAGTTTTCAATGGACCACAATCCAGAGATCTGTTTACACCAGGTCCCCAGTTATTGCCTTGTGAACAAAGGCAAACAGTTAAGAACCGATAGCCAGGCCTCCTTCCTGGCCCCCTGGTTCAAACCCATCTTCCACTGTTTTCACACACACTCTTTCTCTCACACACTGCCCAACAGCATATTGGCTAGTGTGTCACACACTATATATATTTTGAATATATTAAAGCCATCTAGGTACAAAGCTCTCATGAGCTGAGGGATAGCTGTTCTGTACTATTATACATACGATACCTGGTATGGTGGACCAGCAGATTAGGAAATCAGCCGCTACCGGAATTCTGTAGGACAAGTAACCGCAGTCAGTCTCATCACTAGGTCGAGAGCGTTCCAGTGTCACGCCAGTGTCCAGACGCTGTCCACGACATGCCTGCAAAACATCATGTCAGAGATATGAATAATGAAGTTTTTACGAGAAAATTTATATTTAAAATATGTTCGTAGCTCTCTACATATCTGCAGTCTATATTATACAGAACTTGTCCGTTCTGACATTCTGGCAGTCACATGAAACAGAAAGTGTATACATGTAAAGAAGTTGGTAATGGTGGTGGAAAGTGTACAATTTCAGGATTGATAAGGTCAGTAATAATAATAAAATAATACAAAAGGGAATGAACTGATCAGGGCACAGTATATTAGGGAAAAAATTACCGCAGAGTTAAGTGAATATACAACAAATAATATTGAGAGTCAAAGGGAATTAAACAGTGGTCTGTTTGTATTTCATACATATATATGAATTAAACAGTGGTCTGTTGTTTCGGGATCTTGAAGTGAGTAGAATGTAAATATGTGTTTAGAACATAAGAACATAAGAACAAAGGTAACTGCAGAAGGCCTATTGGCCCATACGAGGCAGCTCCTATTTATAACCACCCAATCCCACTCATATACGTGTCCAACGCACGCTTGAAACAATCGAGGGATCCCACCTCACATTATACTAACTCTATCATCATTACCTAGCCTTTATTGGCTGTTGACCAAACAGAATGTCTTGAAAGAAACCAACGTCGTCTATGCCTTCCCATGCCCACTTGGGGACTGTCAGCCACAAAGATCTCAGTATATAGGCAAGACAACAACGTCATTTTCTAGGCGATTAACAATACATAAGCAACAAGGGCTCCATCAAGGAACATATAATCTCCACACACAACCGGACCATCACAAGGGAAAGCTTAACAAGCAACAGAGAAATTGTCGACAGATACAATGACAACAGGAGACACGACATCAGCGAGGCCCTACACATCAAAAAGTCAAAACCAGCAATCAAAAGCCAATAATAACATTACATTCTACCCACTTCAAGACCCTGAACCAACACAGAAGCAAGAAGATAAAACACGCAATGATGTACCCATTGATTCACTTATACATCTCAATCATGTCCTGTATTACCTCACCACAAGCGAATATTAGCATTGGCAGAATATGTAAAATTGTCTTTGAAAACGTAAGAAGTGTCTAGCAAAACGGTTCACGGCATCAGACCATAAATAAAGTGTGAAAATAAATTTTGGAGAATTAATTTTTCAACTACCCTCGACAGTGAAGAAAAGCATCAGAAATATTGAGAAGATTCGGGTTAGAGTCATTAATCTTACCCTTTCGGTCATATTCAACAACATATGTTTGCAAGAAAGACTGCTACCAATCCAAAATAAATTTATATATATGTGTGTGTGTGAACAAGCTTGAATCGTCCTCAAGCCAATATGCAACTGAAAACTCCATACCCCCAGAAGGGTTCGAACCCAGACAGCCAAGAGCACTATGCACCATGGCGTACCTGGTTCCTTAACCACTCGACGACCGTGACTTTACTAAGGTCATTGGAAGCCGAGGCTATATTCCCAACTATCCAATAACACTTGGTAAGCATGGGCATAGATATTTCATCGAATCACCTCACTTTGTGGGGCCACGTGAGCAACGTGAGTTGAGTTACGAGATAGAAGTAATGTCAGTCTGTTAATTCTTGATGTAACTGAAGCCTGTGTTATAACAGGCTACCACCTGTTACTGGCGGTGGTGTTAAACACCGCCTGCCAGTGTGTTGCTGGAAGTGAAGTTAAAGTTTGTCACCGTGATGATACTGTAGAGGATTGGCCCATAATTTACGGAGGAAGGTGAATTCGCCGGCGTGAGGACCATATATAACCCAAACAGTGTCTCATCTTATTGGGGGAGACATCTCCCGTCACGCAGGGTGCAGTCGCACCTCATCAGATCTCCAATATTAGCTCTTGATACTGGTAATGGCTCAAAAGGGCCACCACTTACGGGCTATTCATGGCCA
The DNA here is from genome assembly GCA_020271785.1 of Procambarus virginalis. Classification (NCBI taxonomy): domain Eukaryota; kingdom Metazoa; phylum Arthropoda; class Malacostraca; order Decapoda; family Cambaridae; genus Procambarus; species Procambarus virginalis. The sequence goes on along the minus strand of WNGS01167021.1, from coordinate 84,264 downwards.
TGCCACCTTTTGGGTGGCTTAATCTTCATCAATCAATCATCTTATTCCATTCACTTGGGCTCTAATAAACTCGAACCATGTACCCCACGCCTGTGAGGCCGAAGATCTATCGACCAAGCTATTGAGTAGTCTTAATAAGTAAAGTTTTCAGAAGTTTCCAGTTTGCCAAACTAGAATTTTCGACTTTCCCTGACAACTACTGAAGCTGAGAGGAATTAACATGCTAAACATTTTAACACCTTAACATGTTAACCATACACTCACTCCACACATTCTCATGTGATATTTACATGTAGCAAACTTTGATCCTAAATGCTAATCTTGATCTGAAACTTTTCCTTGACAGGTGTAATAGAAGCCATGAGCGCCACATCAGAAATAAATATGTCTTTGTTATCCCAGAGTCAGGCTAAATCTATGCAAATCCTCAATGCAAATAAAAAGACCCAGTCTATGGAACTATAAATAAATAATAAATAAATGTTTATTTAGGTAAGGTACACACATTCAAGAGATATTACAAAGATGATTGATTTATAGATAGAGCTAGTATATACAATGCCTAAAGCCACTATTACGCAAAGCGTTTCGGGCATGAAAAACTTAAATGACTAAAGCTTAATACTAATTGAGTATAAAGAATAAAATGTGTTGAGAACAAATAAAATAGAGATAAAAAAGGGAATACATGGCTGACAAAGCATCACAAATACAATAGGTCGACAAACAGCGTTGATTAAAAAATAACAGACATGGGTTGACAATAGAGGGGTAAGGTAGGTTACAGGGAATTTATTAGGTAGTGCTTCGTTTTCATCTTAAACTGGTTGAGAGAGGTACAGTCTTTAACATGATTGGGAAGGTCATTCCACATTCTGGGTCCCTTGATTTGTAGAGCATTTCTATTTCGATTAAGTCGTACTCTTGGAATATCAAAACTATTTATTTCTGGTGTGGTGCTCATGGGTTCTGTTACAACTTTCAATGAAGCTTTTGAGATCAGGATTGGCATTACAGTTCAGCGTTTTATATATGTATAATACACATGAGAGAATGTGCAGTGACTTAATATCTAACATATTCAGAGATTTGAGTAGGGGTACCGAGTGATGTCTGGGGCCAGAGTTGGATATTGTCCTAATAGCAGCTTTGTGTTGAGTAATTAGAGGACGTAAATGATTTTGGGTAGTAGAACCCCAAGCACAAATACCATAGTTGAGGTAAGGATAGATGAGGGAGTAATAGAGAGTCACCAGGGCAGGGCGGGGTACATAATATCTGATCTTAGAAAGAATGCCAACAGTTTTTGAAACTTTTTTTTATATTTAGAATGTGTCCCTGGAAATTCAGCTTGTGATCAATGAGAACGCCAAGGAATTTGCCATCTAATTTGTTACAAATTTGGGTATTGTTTATTTTGAGATTTATTTGATTAGAGGATTTATTGCCAAACAGAATATAGAAAGTTTTGTCAATGTTAAGGGTGAGTTTGTTGGCAGTTAGCCAAAGATGGACTTTATTTAGCTCAGTATTTACTGTGGCATTTAGAGCAAGGGGGTCAGGACTGGAGTAAATGAAGGTTGTGTCGTCAGCAAATAGAATTGGTTTGAGGTGTTGGGAGGCATTTGGAAGGCCATTAATGTAGATGAGAAAGAGGAGAGGGCCAAGTATGCTGCCCTGAGGAACACCAATGTGATGGGTAGGGTGGGAGAAATTGAATTATTCACAGAAACATACTGGAGCCTGTCAGTAAGGTAAGATTTGAGGTATTGCAGGGAGTGTCCTCTGACTCCATAATGATGTAATTTAAGAAGAAGGTTTTGGTGGTTGACAGTGTCAAAAGCCTTACGCAGGTCCACAAATAACCCAACAGGGAACTCATTTTTATCAAGAGCTGCATGAATCAAGTTAATCATACTAATAAGTGCATCGTTAGTGTTTTTTGGGGGTCTGAAGCCATATTGGCAAGAGCTAAGTATATTGTGTTTGGCTAGATAAGAGTAAAGCTGCTTGTAGATTAGTTTTTCAAAAATTTTTGACAAGTTAGGCAGGATTGATATAGGTCTGTAGTTGTTAACATCTGTGAGATCACCACATTTGTGGACAGGGGTTACTCTCGCTTGTTTTAGAATATCTGGAAAGGTTTGGAGTTCAAGTGACTTGTTGAACAGCAATGCAATAGCAGGGGCTAAGGATCTGGAGGCTTTTTTGTAAATTAAAGTTGGTATCTCCTCAACTTTACTCAATAATGAATTAAAAAATTGTCCAACTTATGCCTTATTCAAAAGTAAAACCAAAAAGTACTTAATTTCATCCTCATGGTATCTTTCTTTGTGCCTAAATCTTTCATCGTATCTTGTACTACCCACTTCCCAATATTAGTACTTAAGACATACTGTATATGGTGGTGTAATCACCTCTGTCAATTTATATTGTATTATATGTTTATATACATTTTGCTACAATGTACCTTTTCATCTTACCTGATAAGGTAAGATAAGATCATCTTACCAGCTTAAGGACCTGCCCGAAACGCGATGCATGTAAGGGGGGGCATCAGTTGCAAATATGCCAAAAATATGCCATTAATGAAAACTAGTTCGATTTCAATCAAACATTTTTGACGAATTTTATATGAAAAGTGTTTCATCTGGTCTAAGTCTCAGCATCGTAGCGTAAATAGGAAGGGAGAAAAAAATATTGAATTATGTGTCAAAAATTTTCAATAATTTTCAAAAATTAACATCAAACAAGTGTCAACTGACATGTCTATGACTCTCAGCTATCACAATAGCATATATTAAAAAAGATTAGTAATAGTTTTATAAAAAAAAATAAGTAAAAAAAATTTTTTTTCAATGTTATTTTTCTTATTTGTTCATCGGACTATTAGCATGAAACTTATACACCTGACTGCACGTAAGCTTATCTATAAGGGTGCAAATTTTGGAGGAAATTGGTTGATGTCAACCTCAGCGACAGATGGCAGTACCTTAGACTTCAATTATTAATGATTTACTTATCAAGTAAAATAAACGGAGTTGCTACTCTTTCATTTTTATTAAATTTACATGAAACATCCACCTTATATGTAAAGTTTATATCTCTAAAATCTGATGCCAGCGTTTTTTCCTAAGTTCATTTATTGATTTTATAATAGCAATAAACATGATATATTTGCATTTGTTTTGGGGGGGGGGGACTTTGACTTTTTGTATTAATAAAACTAAACATATTTTGGAAAATCCGCGGCAACAGATCCTTTATTATATGCTAATGTGTCAGAAAAGTGTCATAGAATGGTTATATCTGAAACGTGTGGTTGAAGTAACTTACTGAAAATGTGTAATATTCGTTGAAACAAAATCTCCCTCTCTATTTAGGCTGCAGTTCTGAAGCTTGGAACAATTGCAGCCCTTTTCCTATACAACTAGTCAAAAAAGATTTGTTGACATTGAACAAAGTTTAAAAATCTAACTCATGCACCCTTAATGGCTTTGTATGAATGTAAAAATACCAATCTTATGTAATCTCACCAACCCATTGTACCTTCTTGTAAATAAATAAATATTATTCTTATTCCTATTCTTATTATTATTATTATTAATATTATTATTATCATTATCATTATCATTATCATTATTATTGTTATTGTCATTGTTAATATTAATATTATATTAAAATGCATAGATATTTAAGTATTAAAAATATAAATTCCAATAGCATAGCTAGAACAAATACACACAATAAAAAAAGGTAGATTTCAGAACACCGTGAGCCATCATCAAGTCAATTTCATAATGGTTCAGGACAGTCAGAAAATTTCCCCCACATAGGTGGGAGAAATTTATGGTCATTGTGGGTTAATGTTAATTATATAAGCATGCTGTTAATTATTTAGGTTAATGTTAAGTATTTAAGCATGCTTTATACATGACAGTCTTACCTGTATGAAGAACAACTTTGGTTTTCCAGCGAGAGATTTACATTGATCACTTTGAAAGCTCTCAAAAAGATACTCGGCTTTTATGTGGCCATCCCTACACCACAAGATATCTTGCTCCCCGTGTGACATGAACACCACAGCTAGCATATCACAATCTGTGTGATCAGTACCGAAAGCCACTGAAAATAGGAGTATAAAAATAAATTTCATTAGATCATCAGCATTAAATATTGGAAGTTAAAACTCAGATAATTAAGTTGACAATAATAAAAATATATATATATTATACTTCCGACCTTGTCAAGAGCAACATATATATCAAGTCTCGTAGAACGTTAGAGCGTTAAGTGTAACGAAAACTAATTTCTGAGCAAACCTCGGTAGCTTATGTTTAACTCACTGGCAATTCGTAAACATGCTTAACATATCAACCTCATGGTGAATCTTTTAATCCACAGAGATAGGTACCTCTACAAATCACCCTGCTCCTTAAGGGGCATACTGAATAGTTAGCCACAGGAGAGCTAATTTTCTGACATAATAGAGTATTTGTTTCTGATGATTTGCGAGTTGGACTACCCTGAAAAGTCCCAATTTCAGTAATCACTGGCTGACCTTATCAGCTGTTGTTTGGGATATTTTTTACCATTTGTTCTCAACTTAAAGCATGTGTTACTAGGTTCCTGAATGGGTTTATATCCTCCTTGCAGCCGTCTATGGCTTCAATCATCTGTCCCTAATTTAACCCCCCCTACAAACTGTCCCTAATTTATATTTTCATATGGGTTTCTGTGTTTTGTGATTGTTTTATGTGGAGTTATCTAGGGAAGCAGCCTAGTGGAACCTTTCTCAGATATGAGGCACTTAAAGGACAAACTCTCCTAAGAGGTCCATCAGTTGCTCCCATCTCTACCCATTTGATCCTATCTCAAACATGCTTAGGTATCATGCGCATTAAACGAAGGTTGCTTTCTCATCTTACAGCAAGTGTTTTCTGTCAGTGATGGACTTAGATACTCCCCACTGTCTCCTTGCCTTTATACTGGTAATACAGTATAAAGATTTATCTGGTTAAAGTCTCTTGCTTCAGTATCACTATCCATTTTTCTTTCATACTCCTCAAACAATTGCTTTTATCATCTCAAATTTTATTCTTTCATTTCTTGCATCTTTTAAAATCATCTATTTTTAGATCACTTATTCAAAATCTATTTAAAATCACCATCATCTATTAACACACTGACCAATGCTCAAAGAGTTGCAAAAAATGCAACAAATTAATTCCCAGTTGGCCTCTTCATTTACCTGATAAAAGCCTTTGATACTGTAAACCATAACTACATCTTACTTAAACTGCATCAATGGTATGATGCAAACTGTATACGAATATAAACTGAGTATGGTATCTGAAGCCTTGCTCTGAACTATATTCGTTCCTCCCCCACTCTACCATTGACAGCAGGAGTGCCGCAGGGCAGCATCCTAGGACCTCTCCTATTTCTTATGTACATCAATGATTTGCCAAATGTTTCTAACATTCTTAAACCTATACTATTTGCTGACGATACTATCTTCAATTTTTCTGACCCCAACCCCCAGACACTAAATAATATTGTAAATAATGAATTAAAAAAGTCTACTCATGGTTGGCAATCAACAAACTTGCACAACATAGAAAATACCAAATATATTTTATTTTGTAATAATTCCTCCATTCCATCCAGTAATTCCATCTACCATCATACTATCATGCAAGAGGAGCCACACATTTATGGATCATCCAATAAAATCAGCAGACTTCTCGGTGTTACTACTGCTCGGCTTAGACTCGGTTACAAGTATCTCTGGGAATTTTCATTATCTGCCAATGTAGACCTGACCAAATGTAAACTGTGTCAACAAAATTATTCGCACACCCTCCGTCACTATGTGATGGAGTGCGAAAAGATACGTTAGAGACAATTCTATAACCAATGTTCCAACGATGTGTAAATATTTCATTCAAAATGATCTGCTACCAGAAATTTTAGCCCAATATCCCCAGTTTGCTAACTGTAGGTAGTAACTAAGTGATTGTAACCTATCCACCGCTGCCCACTGGATGGGGGGCGGTGTGCAGGACAAACATATCAATTGTGACACTAGCTTTCCACATATGTCAGTTGCTTAATTTAGAACCTGTACTTGAGGTCGATCTCGAACCCATTGTTGATGTGACGAATTATATTGAATTTTATAACTAGCTCATCAAGATTGTAACTAAATGAATTGTGGGGTTCAGTCCCTGAGCCCATTATGTGCCTCTGTAACCCTTTCCACTACCACCCACAAGATGGGTATGGGGTGCATAATAAGTGAACTAAACTAAACTTTGTAATAAATCTTAAAATCAAATTCAACATCAGATAGACAATGTTAACACCAGCAATAAAATCGAAGGAAATTTCCTTGGTCTATAAATACACAAGAGACTGAACTTCAGCACCTACATGCAACACATATCCAAAAAAGTCTCAGAAAAGATTGGTATACTCTCTATATCACAAGCGACTTGAGAATGGTCCAGGACGGACCGAAACGTCGTCGTCCCTTCAACTTCTAGTGTGTGGTCTGGTCATCAGAAATTTTATTCCAAACTCTGCTCTCCTCTTACTATACCTAGCGCTAATCTATCCTATCTTACATATGGTATCTGTGTATGGAGTTCCACCATTGTAAACTACCTCAAGCCCATCATCACTCAGCAAAAATCTGCTTCAGAACTGTAGCAAACTCTGTACCACACTATAAATAAATATATCCTTGATATCCCCAGAGTCAAACTAAAACTGTGCAAACTATCCATGCCATTAATAGGACCCAGTCTGTGGAACTCCCTGCCTAATGAATTAAAAACATGTCTATGCCTTATTTAAAAGTAAATTCAAAAGTATCTAATTTCATCCTCATAGTTTCCTACTTTGTGTTTCAAACTTAAACTGTTTCATGTATTACCAACTTCCACAATATTAGTATACAAGACATATCATCACTAGTGTAATCACCTTTGTCAATTTATATATTACTTATATGTTGATGTACATTTTCTACAATGTACCTTTTCATCTTACTTGATATGTTAGATTAAGGACCATAGATTCGATTCCTCATCATGGTTCCTACTGATATTCAACTCTGTCATATCTCACATAACACTAACATGAGATAAACTTCCAGATATTCCACTGGCAGCTTTTCTATTATATACACACTTAATCATTATCAATTTAGTTATTTCTAACCTTTCATCATTTACATGATACGAAGTGTACCTTATGCAGTACAGTCTATCTTCATGCTTACAATATTTACAGTGTTAGTAATATTTTGTTTTACTGTAAATATCTGTGTACTTAATATCGTATCAACAGTAATATTAAAGATGAACCTTAGAAAATTTTGATCAGTAGAGAAGAAACTCAAAGTAGGTGGGGGGGTAATATTTACAGTTCTGTACTTTGAAAGTATCATAGGTCACACTGAGAAAAGTATCATAGGTCACACTGGGAAAAGTATCATAGGTCACACTGGGAAAAGTATCATAGGTCACACTGAGAAAAGTATCATAGGCCACACTGAGAAAATTATTATAGGTCACACTGGGAAAAGTATCATAGGTCACACTGACAAAAGTATCATAGGCCACACTGGGAAAAGTATCATAGGTCACACTGAGAAAAGTATCATAGGCCACACTGAGAAAAGTATCATAGGTCACTGTGACGATAATCTCTTCCCAGAGATTGAGCCTGCTATTTCCTTACTTCATCACGTTCTCAACAATATGCAAGATACGTTTTATAGTGGCTTAACGTATATATCAAGACAGCCACACGCACCTGCAACTCCCTCCTCCCCCCCTCTCCAGCACCTGCTGCACACCTGGTCGACTTGTCAACTACTACTCCCAGCCAAACGAGCGACTTGCGGCCGTCCTGCGTTCTCATTGGCCGCCACCCAACACACCACTCCCGCTCCACGCCAATCACATTTCATCGCCAGTTATTGTTGGAGTCCCTTGCAGCTCTCTCAGCCAGAATATATCTCGTGCTCCTGCTGTGAACACCTAATTTGAACCACCTCGTGTGATCAAATAAGAGGTTTATAGCTAGCGCATATATTCCCAGCACCATTTACTTTGTTAACGTAACCAGTTCCCCCCTTTTCAATTTATTATATCTTTTATGTATATTTCTTTTACATTATTTTACATGCCAAGGAATTGACTTTATTTTATTTTGTTTTCTAGATTCATTAAAGTAATTTTTATATTTTTGTGTTTTCGTGTATCTTGCCTTACCACAGATTATCAGACAAGCAGTCACTCTTTTTTTTTCCTTTTTTTTATATATAAATTAACTGTATGTGGCCCAGCATTGACACCTGCTATTTGGAAGACTGCCGACCACCATTTCCAACACGTTACCGTCACAGTCACACTGGGAAAAGTATCATAGGTCACACTGACAAAAGTATCATAGGCCACACTGGGAAAAGCATCATAGGTCACACTGAGAAAAGCATCATAGGTCACATTGAGAAAAGAAGTGCAAATGTGAATGTGATATTGTTTTGGTGGTTGGCTCCTACAAAGAGTACAGGAAAGAATGCCAGAAGATATACCATTGGGAGAGAAATGCTCATCCTTATAAAAATGGAAAAATGCAGGTATTGATTGGGTACTGCATATTTAGAAATTATTAACTGCTCAGAAGAAAAGGGAATGAATTGGGTGTAAAGAATTTTCCGGAACCTATGGTGGGCGAAAGAAGCAAAATAGACTCAAACTTTATATATAAATAACGATGAACAAAGTAATTGAGCAAGAGGCACTAATCTACTACTGTTGATGAAGAACAGTGATTGCAAATGTGCAGAAAATATTTGAACAAGGTTGGATCTGAAGTGGGAAATATTACACTGAGTGAAGTTGATATGTGGATAATTTTATGAAATATATATAGCCTTTATGAACGTGTCGAAGGCATATTCGAAAATTAATAACAAGTGTCTCTGGAGAGAAATGAGCATGTATGGAGTTATAAAATGTTCTTAAATGTTGTGAGGAGGGCTTTTATTCAGAGAGCTGAATAAAATTTTATTTTGTTCATTTGCTGTGAGGGGGCTTTTATTCAGAAAGTAGAGCATATGTAAGGCTTAAGGGTGCAATGAATGATTCAATGTTTGAGTATGCCAATGATATAATATCCCCAAGGCTGTTCATTCATTAATGTACATATGGATGGGGTCATGAAGGAGAGAAGTGGATTAATTAAATGCATAATTTAAATTGAAGCAGTTCTCTTGGTAAGGTACTTATCAGGAAGGAGCACTAAGCCATCGTGACAATATAGCACAAGGAAGGGATATGAGGATAAGGATTTAGAAGAGAACGAAGGAAAAAAATGGCGCCCAACCATTTGGACGGTTAGGGACTGAATGCCGATCTGCAAGAATTGCTTCTAGCAGAATGGAAGACCGTCGCTCTACCGCCCAGTCCAAGTGGTTGAGGAGTTCTGGTAGAAAATGAGATATACGGTACGTAGATTAGTTGACACTTTAAAGACATATTCAGCAGACGACGGCTGAAGATGAATGCAGGCAAAACTGAACCCTTTCACTGCACCTCTGTCAATTAGCATATATGAACATAAATCACTGAATATTTATGTAGTAAATCAAATAATGTAAATAGAAGACCTTGGTTTCCCACACATAAGCAAACATTTATAAAACCTTATCTAGTTGAATCTGTCCATTACCCACTTTTCAGGCCAGATTATCTCACCGGCTTTGCCAAATATATGTTTGGAGCTTCGGGGAAGTTAATGTGGGGTATGTGCAGGCTTGCTTAGAATGCATTGCCAGAGTTCACAGACCTGTGGGAAAGCTGTCCAGCATGTAATAAACTGAAATTGAAATTTCGCTCAGTGCCCATAGAGCATGGGAAATTTTAAAGTATAAATGCTAACACCTAATATATCTTTAGTGATTTTTGTATAAGGAAGCAACATTACAAGAAAGAAACAGGTGAAGCAGTGTATTTTTCTTGTCTTTAAAAATATTCCCTCTCACAAATGCTTCCTGAAGGCATCTCTGGTTGCAATATGTCTCTCACTCACTGGGTTTGTCCCATATAGCTCGCTGCATTGAGGTTGCGCTGTACATGAATTTTAACACTAAACAAATTTATGATGGTAATTTAGTGAAGAAACTGTATTCAACTAACTAAGGCACGGAAGATAATAATAAGAAGGACAGACATGACAAGTGTGAATGAGATAGAAGGGGAAAGTGAGAGTCCCTACTCTCCGGATACAAGATTCCTATGTTCCTCATTCCTGTATGCGGAATCAGTTTGTTAATGAGGGAGTAAATGTTAAACAAAATTTAGAGAACAAAGCACACTTCATATGCCACTGCATATACCTAGAGGGGTTCAACTGCATTAAAATACAAAACACGGTCGAGGTCATGGTGGCGATGTTATCAATATTAATGTAATTACTGTATTGTAAATCAATCTATAGAATCCAATATGCTAAGATGATAAAAATAAATACGTTAAGATGATTTGGTGCTAAAAAGCTTATGTAATAAAAGTCTAACGAACATTATTATATATAGTATAAAATACTTACAGTCCTGAATTTCAGCTTTGACCTGGGCGGCGGTCAAGTTATTATGGACCGTCACTTTAAAGCCTAAATTTTCAAACAACGTCTGAGCTTGGTCACGGTCGCGATCAGTCCCATGACGCTCCTGTTGAATGATTGTAATTATATAACTGTTAATATTCAAATTAAGCAATGAACTTTAATTAATAGAGAAAGTTTGCACATACAAATATACAATAAATATATATGCAATATATGACATCATAATATCCACAACATACTATAATTATAAACATGAATAAATAAGGTATCAGAACAATGCCGGCAGCACACTAAGATTAACATTAATATAACTGGCATGCGTGAACTTTTGGCTCGGTCTACACATTCCTCGTCGCTTCACACAATCACATGTACTTACCAAGTTGCGCTGGCAGAGGTTGAACTTCGGCTTTCTGGTCCCGCCTCTGAACTGTCAATCAACTGGTGAATAGCTTCCTGAGCCTATCTTCTTCTATCATATCTACATTTGAAACTGGTTATTTTGTTACACCGAGCAACATGTGGTGTTGCCACAGCTGAAGGGCAAGTTCGCCCTTACTTACTTACCAGAGCTTAGTCATCTCTTGTATAAGGAACGGTTGAGAGTCACTGGGCTAACAACACTACAGACCAGGCATGACAGGGCGGATTTCATCGAAACCTTTAAAATACTAAACAATTTGGACGACGTAAATCCGAAAAGTTTCTTCAAAAGGTCAGATGTAACACGGACGAGAAGCAACGGGTTCAAGCTCAACAAGCCACAATGTAGAACAGAAAATAGAAGGCTTTTTCACTCATAGGGTTGTAAATCTGTGGAACCGCCTACCCGCCGAAGCCGAAAACGCCAAAACGCTGTTGGGTTTTAAAATACAGATAGAAAAGATCATCAGTGTAAATTGGAGGACCTTTGAGCATCTTCGCCAGCTTCCTGTCCTCGTCGAGGACAGGAAGCTGATGCATCAGCTTATTTAGTAGTATAGCTGAACAGCATTAAAAATCTTGTAAATCATTAGTATTACTAAATTACGTAAGGAGATGGACGTCTGTCAATATATATGGGTAATATTGTAAATACAAGCCTATGCAAACTACAAAATCCTGTTGAATAGCAAACAAAGACATATATTGTTGCAGAAACAGCAGAGCATAAATCAGATGAGATTTATTGATTACCATCAATGGTCACCCCGGGTGACCTCTCCTGCGAGGAAATGCTTCTTCTGCCAAAGCTTGTAAAATGTTTCCAGATTTTCTCTCAAGATTTTCACATGTTAAACAAATGCAGATATGTGAAATCATGTATAGGTAAACATGTATAGGTATAGGTAAACATCATATTTAGAAAAGAGAGAAGAAAGGTATCAAATAATATACACATGGAAAATACTGAAGGGCCAGGTCCCAAATTTATATAGTAAAATAACAACATATTGGAGTGAACGACATGGAAGAAAATGCAGCCAGTGACGAACAGAGGTGCCATAGGCACAATCAGAAAACACTGCGCGAACATCAGAGCTTCACGGTTGTTCAACATCCTCTTAGCGAGAATAAGAAATATTTCCGTAAGAAACGTGGACGTATTTATGAGTAAACCGGATAGTTTTCTTCAAGAAGTGCTGGACCAACCAGCACTAGTGGATATATGGGCCTGCGGACCGTGCAGGACCATGTTGGTACTGGACCATGTAAGTCATGGATCATGTTGATCCATGTATGGCCTGTTGGACCAAGCTCTTACAAGTCAAGCCTGAATCCGGGTCGAGTTTGGGGAATAGGAGAACTCCCAGAACCCTCTCCAGGTAAAAACATTGGAAAATGGTCATATGGAAAGACTGCTAAAACTAACTGAGGTACTATGAATAACAGTGACAAACGAATGGCTACAGAATATGCATGTTAGAAATGTATAACATTTGGCCAAACAATTGGAGGCCTATGTTTTAATTTGTGTAGAAAAATGTAGTGAGTGTAGTGAATAATAAGGAAGTGCTAGAGATTACTTTAATGTTGGAGCATCACTGAGTGCAGCAAGACGAAGACAGGCATGCAAGCCGTGCACAGAGGTTATCAACAACGTAAAGTGCCTACAGCAACGGCAAAAGTTCTTGAAGAGATCTGGCCAGATAAGGATCGTGTCTGATATCTTCCTCGTGGTGAAAGGAGATCTGCCATCTGCTGGTATAACCAGCAGGTATAACCACCCCATACCCTACCTGAGGTACTTGAATTCTTAGATAAAGGTGATATCTTAGAATAGATATCCAATGCTAAGTGCGTAGCATTGCGCCAAATTGCACACCAGCCAAGGGGGTACAAGTGTTGCTGAGACAACACCATTCCCTCACAGGAGCCATTCTTATAATACGATAATGAGTCTTTAAGAAGTCTTTACTCCACCCCAGAATGTATAAACTGAACTGGTAAAAATCAGAAAGTAAAAGTAAAGTAAATAAGAAAAGTAAAAGATATAAGATATCTTCATTTTATCAAGAAGGTAACGATATATAAAAATTAATACATGAATGCTCTTAAATACGTCGTCATTCTTGAAATACTGCTGTAATTACTTACCATAAAACCAGTATAAGAGTCAAATATACGATGATTAAATATCAAACAGTGCCCACGTTGTCGGTGATGTCCGTCGTATCGTACAGCATCACGTCTCACAGGCATTCTGGCTATTCTAGATAAATTCTCTTTCCTGAAAAGTAAAGATTAGATTTATAAATGTGATTACAATAATAGGACTACAATCAGTAAACAAATCATTGGTTGCAGCATAATGCACCTGACTGTAAATGCAGAAATTGTTAAAGACACTGATGCAAAGGAAATATAGTTGGTGAGGAGAATATACCAGAAAGTATGAGAAACTGGCACTGTGCCAAATGATTTAAAAATTATGGCAATTATTCCACCATAAATAAGAGAAATGTAGTGAGCGCAAGAGTTATTGTGAACACAGTCAATGTGCCTGGTGTTTCTGCAAGTGAGTTTCATGTCTCTGCTCCAGGTGAGATTTCTTCTAAAGAAATTCAATGTTGGTTATATGGAAAATTCACGATAAAAGAAAAAATCAGTAGGAGCCATGAGGAGGATTTGAACCTATGCTCTGGGTACTCCCAAGCCTTTGGCCACTACACAATCGTATTTCTTTACTCACCCTCCATTTCCGGAGGTGGGGGGAAACACGTGCTCAAGCTCTATATTAGCCAGATAACATTCCCCAATGGTCACGGGAGACATCTCCTGTCCACGAGGCTAACCATAGTCCGTGCTTCTTGCCCCGCTCCTGTGCCAGGTAAGTTACGGGCTCACCATAGCCCGTGCTACTTGGAACTTGTTCCGAGTAGCTGAATCTATAACAACACAACAACAACTCCCCAATGGTAACACATTCGCCCTACGCTTCGCAAGCGATTTGGCCTGGTTTTGTATCCTGGCCGGGAAGGATTGACTAGGTACCAATCCTTATCTCTACGACTTTGTTCATCCAGTTAATTGATACCTTGACGATTTGGCGGGTCGTATTCCAGAAAAAAATTAAGAGTAAAGACCTGCCCGAAACGCTATGCGTACTAATGGCTTTATAGGAACGTAAGAACTCTTGTATATATAAATAAAATAAAAAATTGGCCACCTTCCTTACCCTTAATTGGCCTCAGCAAAGGCCCACACAAACTACAAGGAGCTAGTAATGTCTCCCATGAGTGTTGGCTTCTCTTTCTAGCTCAGGTCCACGTAAATGTCAAGTTGTGAAACAAGATTCGCCATCAAAATGATCCTGCATTTGGCCACCAACATTCGTGTTGCAAAGAATGATTGTAATTGACTTTATGGCAATATGAAGAAAACACTGATAGTCCTGCAATTGAACAAGGAAAACATTTTGTTCACTGATAATTATACCCCCCTCCCACTCTGACCAGCTAATTGCCTGAACAGGGTTTGAACACTGTGCCACTCCAACATGTAGCAAAGTGAAGACAGGCAGGAAGCAAATGCTTCACTTTAAGTCTAGCATTGAAGTACTTTATACAAGTCAAATAGTATGCTTTTGTAAAATTATGGAAAGTATCTTGTTATTAAGCCTACGTTTTACTGAAGGAGAAGCTGTCCAATTACCTAGTTGGCATTATTACTGGGGAAAAAGTGCAGGCTGTGTCATTAATACTTAATGACTTTAATTTAAAATCAATAGAGGAGAAAGCAAGAACAGATGACTGTTGGACCGGCAGATTCGAAAACCGCTTCCTGGAGTCTTTTATGTATCAACATGTAAAATAGGCCAGAATAATTAGAAATGATGCTCCATGATCCATGGAATATCATTTGCTCCATGATCCGTGATGATCCAAGAAGGTAATCATGAAACTCGTTCAAAAATATGTGCCAAAAAGGAGAAAGAAACAAAAGGGAACTGGTTGGATGTCACAGGTCGTAAAACAAGCACTGTCAACTAAGCGGAACCTCTGGAGAACGATTTAATCCACAAAGGACAACAATGAATATGAGATACTCAAAATGCACCAAACCCGGCCACCCAATAAATCAGATCAGCCAAAAGAAACTACGAAATGAAACTTCCCGAAACATAAAGAAAGAACAAATCAAACTCATTCTATGCCTATATGAGGTAAAACCAAAACAAAGGATTGGTTATATGGAGTAGGACCCTTAAGAGATGAGACTTCAAACATATGTATGAAAGAGGTGAAGTGAATTTAGGAATATACCCTTAACATGCTACATAATCAGGAAGAACATTGACAAGCTAAAAGACTCTAAAGCTCCAGGTGTGGATGGAATGCAATCCAATGTTATAAAAGAGTTGGCAGAAGAATTGTGTCTACCGCTGAAATTACTTTTGACAGAATTTCTGGACCAAGTGATTGTCCCGATTGATTAGAGGTATGCAAATATCACCCCCTATTTAAAAAAAAAAGTGTTAGAAAATTCAGCTGAAAATTACCGTCCAATCAATTTCACATCTCAAATCTGCAAGCTAATGGAGAGAATCACAAGGAAGGGAATCATTCACCAACTTTCAGTGAACATTCTTGTAAAATCGACACAACATGGAGCTGTTAAAAATATATCTTTCCTTACAATCTTGCTCACGTTTTTAAAAACAGTAACCAGCTACTTAGACAAAGAACTTCCGGTGGATGTAGTTTACATGGATTTTGCTAAAGCCGTTGACAAGGTACCATATGTACCACTGGCAAGGATATTACAGGCTCATGGAATAAATGGTAGAATACTAGAGTAGATAAAACAATGGTTAAAACAATTAAAATAAAGGGTTGTACTAAATGAGTTCGAATCTGACAGGAGAAATGAGGTAAGTGGGGAACCTCAGGTGTTTGGATGTCAATTCTTTTGTCATATACATCAATGACATAGATGAGAATATTACAAACCACATCAAATTTTCAGACGACACAAAGATATAAGGTAAAATGGGAAATAATAATGATATTGAAACCTTATAATAAGAGCTACATGAACTCCACAGTCGACTTGAAAATGGTCCAGGACGGACCGAAACGTCGTCGTCCCTTCACCTTCTAGTGTGTGGTCTGGTCAACTCCACAAATGATCAGAACACTAACAAATGTTTCTTTTTTTTTTAATATTGACAAATGCAAGACCTTGCATGTGGGACATAACAACCCACGCCACCACTACCAAATTAATAACATTCCATTACAGCAGATTGATGAAGAAATTGACATATAAGTCAAAATCCACCACTCACTGAAAGTTGCACAACAGGTAGAAGTAGCAGTCAAAAATTTAACCAAACCCTTGGAATAATCAAGCGTACATTGACTTTAAGGAAAGGAAGGTAGTGATTCAATTGTATAATTCTCTGTTGCGGACCCATTTTGATTACTGTATCGAAGTTTTGAGACCACGTTTTCAGAAGGACATAGCTGCTCTGGAGAACGTGCAACATTGGGAAACCAAAATCTTTCCAGAGCTAAGTCATCTATCGTATCAGGAACAGTTGAGAGCCACAGGCCTAAATACACTGCAAACCAGGCATGGCAGGGTAGATCTCATTGAAAGTTTTAAAAACACTGAACAATTTGTATGAAGTTTATCCGGAAATTGTCTTCATGGGGTCAGATTACCACAAACATGAAGCAACAGTTTCAAGCTCACAATCCACAATGCTTTTTCACCACATGCTCATAATCCCATGGAACAGCAAACTCGCCGAAGAGGTAAATGCCAAAATTCAGCTGGAACAGATTATCAAAGCAGATGGGAGGACCTTTGACAACCGCCG
>WNGS01167021.1:27812-42422 GCA_020271785.1 Procambarus virginalis | reverse complement strand
CCCAGTAGACCAAATTCACTACAAAAATGTTGGAAGTCGTAAGACTATTTACCCAACATTTGACAGCGCTTAGAGGTCAATTAAACAGAGATATTTCATAGAGTTACCCCACTTTTGGGGCCACGTGAAACAACACAAATGCTAACAATCTTGAATGGTCCCCAAGCGAATATGACACTGAAAACTCCTCACCTTGGAAGGATCGAACCTAGACAACCAGAAGTGCTATACATCATTGAGTATCTGGAATCTCAGCCACTAGAGTAAACTGACTATACAAAATTGTTGGAAGTCATTAGACGTTATACCCAAAATCTGAGAGCGCTCGAAGATCAACTTGGGAACATCGAATCACCTCACTTTTTGGGGGACACATGAGCAAAACATATGTGAACAAGCTTGAATGGTCCCAAGCCAATATGGCACCAAAAACTCCACACCCCAGAAGGATTCGAACCCAGATAATCAGGAGAGTTATGCACCTTGGTGTATCTGGTACCTTATCTAATAGACCAAACTGACAGTTTAAAAAATGATTGAAGTCATGAGACTATTTACCCAACATCACACAGCGCTCATAGGTCAATTTGAGCAAAGATATTTCAGCGAATCACCTCACATTTTGGGGCCCACGTGAACAGCACAAATGAGATTAAGCTTGAAAGGTCCCCAAGCCAATATTCAAACGAAAACTCCTCACCTTGGAAGGATTTGAACCTAGACAGCCAGAAGATCTATGCATCATTGCGTATCTGGAACCTCAGCCACTAGAGTAAACTGACTGTTCAAAATTATTGGAAATCATTACCCTATTTACCCAACATCCGACAGCACTCGGTGATCAACTTGGGCACAGATATTTCATCGAATGACCTCACCTGTCGGGGCCTCGTGAGCAACACAAATGTGAACAAGCTAGAATGGTCCCCAAGAAAATACGCAACTGAAAACTCGACATCCCAGAAGGATTTGATCCCAGACAGCCAGGAGGGCTATGAACCTTGGCATATCTGGTACATTAGCCACTAGACCAAACTGACTGTTCAAAAACGGTGGCAGTCGCAAGACTATTTACCCAACATCCGACAGCACTTAGAGCTCATCTTGGAAACATCAAATTACCTCACTTTGTATGGTCACGTGAACAACACAAATAAAAACAAGCTTGAAAGTTCCCCAATCCAATATGCAACCGAAAATTCCTCACCTCGGAAGGATTCGAACCTAAACAGCCAGAAGCGCTATGCATCATTGCGTATCTGGAACCTTAGTGACTAGAGCAAACTAACAGTACAAAGTTATTAGAAATCATTAGACTCTTTACCCAACATCTGACATCGCTAGGTGATCAACTTGGGCACAGATATTTCATCGAATCACATCACCTTTTGGGGCCACGTGAGCAATACATATGCGAACAACTGAATAGTCTCCAAGAAAATAGGCAACTGAAAATTCCACATCCCAGAAGAATTCGAATCAGACAGCCAGGAGAGCTATGCACATTGTCGTATCTGGTACCTTAGCCACTAGACCAAACTGACTGTACAAAAATTTTGAAAGTCATGAGACTATTTACCTAACAACCGACAGCGCTCCGCGATGATCTTGGGAGCATTCAATTATCTCACTTTTGGGGCCACGTGAGCATCACAAATGAGAACAAGCTTGAATGGTCCTCAAGTTAATATGACACTAAAAACTCCACACCCCAGAAGGATTCGAACCAAGACAGCCAGGAGCACTATACCTTTGCATATCTGGCACCATATCTAATAGCCAAACTGACTGTACAAAAATATTGGAAGTCGTGAGAATATTTACCCAACATCCGACAGCGCTTAAAGGTCACCTTGAGCACAGATATATCATTGAATCACCTCACTTTTTGTGGCCACGTGAGCAACAAGCTTGAATTTTCCCAAGCCATTATGAACCGAAAACTCCATACACCAAAAGTATTCGAACTCAGACAGCCAGAACCGTTA
The DNA here is from genome assembly GCA_020271785.1 of Procambarus virginalis. NCBI lineage: Eukaryota > Metazoa > Arthropoda > Malacostraca > Decapoda > Cambaridae > Procambarus > Procambarus virginalis. The sequence continues at coordinate 40,434 of WNGS01167021.1, read as the reverse complement.
TGCTCCTTAGCACGTCAGGAACTTTATCCACTGAAAACTCCTTTTTCCCAAAAGGATTCGAACCCAAACAGCCAGGACGGCTATTCACCTTCGCATATCTGGTACCATATCGAGTACTCCAAACTGGCTGTACATATATTATGCAAGTCGTGGACTATTTACCAGCATCCGAAAGTGTGGTGTTTGTGTGTAGCTGAGGAAGTCTTGGTTGTAGGGTTGACATAAAGCCATTGCTTGGTTACTGACTTTAATACTTATAAACGATTACATGACTAGTAGCTACCAAGCTTGGCGGGCGTCCTGTGCGCTCTTGTTACCTCCTGCTGGCGTCTGAGCCGCAGCACATAGAAAACGGATGGTACCGTTTTCTGTGAACATGACATCCCTCCTTTTCTTTAAAAAGAATGAATACAGGATGTCTACCATGCTTGTAGCACAAAGCAAAGTTATTGACACAAAGTAAGTTATTAACATATCAAGAGATATTGCATACATTTAACATTAATTAAGCACACAAAGAATTTAAACAACTTAATCTTTACCACAAAGGATTTCAATGTTAAAAATACATATGCAATGTTAAACAAACATGAAAGAAACTGTAATACAAAGTTACAAAATATTGAATGAGAGATCTGCATTATTCAAACAATATTAAATTTAGTTAGCATAATAAGTAAATACTTTGCATTACATGGGAACACAATTAACCATCAAATCGTGTAGGGCGTTTAACATGACGTTTAGGACGAGAGTCCTTAAATACAAGAATATCCCTTGATGAATTGTTTGTTGAGTTATAACTCATTTTTTCTTTTTCTTTTGCACGACTTTGCACTTCATCATTTTCTACACTAGTTGGAATCGTTTTGAAATAAGCCATATTACGTGTTATACTATGATCTCTGTTACTCGCTATTAACTATAGTTCCTTTTACACTAATCACTTTGTATGGTTTTGTATCATACGGCATATCTAGCTTTCCCTCTTTTTTCTTTTTAACGAGAACAGAAACTCCAACCTTTATGAATTGCTCCTTTGCACGTTGATCATGAGCAATTTTCATTTTGCCCATGGCTAGTGCATCCTTCTGAGCGAGACGTTTATCCGTTATCTTGGCTGGCATGACAGGTAGTGTGATCGTCATAGGACGTCCAAATAAAAGTTTGCCAGGCGACTTGCCCAGTGCTCCATGCGGTGATGCACGGTAGTTCCTGAGAAAAGCATACATAGCTTGTTTCCAGATCGTCCTTCGGCATGAGCACAGCGTACCGCTTTCATGAGAGGTTGCATGAATCTCTCGACTTCTCCATTTGCTTGAGGATGTAGTGGCATCACATGGCGGTGTTTGAAACCAATATGCTCAGCAAAGTTGACGAAGTCTTGTCCATTAAATAGCGGTCCATTGTCCGTCTTGACAACTTCAGGAATACCAAAGTTTGAAAAGATCTTGTCGAGTTTCGGGATGACAGCCTTTGCAGATGTGGAAGTGATGATTTCTACTTCTGGATAACGTGAGTGATCATCAATGACTACCATCAAGTACTCTCCAGTTGGTAGCGGTCCACAGAAGTCCATCGATACTTCCGTCCATGGTGCAGCAGGTAGTGGTGAAGGTTGTAGAGGTGTTGGTCTTGAAGTATCCACTGCAGCTTGGCAAGGGACACAGGCATCATGCATGTCCTTTGCTTGACGATCAATGCCAGGAAACCACACCTTTTCTCGTAACTGCTGTTTGGTCCTAACAAGACCTTGGTGTCCTTGATGTGCAAGCTTCAGAGCACGTTGCTGGAGAACAGCTGGAATGACGATACGATTACCTCGCAGCACAGTGTCGCGTTGTTGCGTAACACTTAATTCTGTCTGGATGCGTTCAAGTGCTTTGAATGCATCTTGGTCAACTCCTGAGGGTGGGATGCGTGGAAACTTTTTCTTAGTCAATGCATCCACTGTTGCTTGCAGAGTTGGGTCCTGTAGGGTTGCAGTACGGATTTCATCAAGAGTAAGAGCCTTAGGGACTTCATCACAGGTTACAGAGTATACATATTCCTCGGTAACTCTAATTACATCTGGGTTAATGTGCAGCTGAACTTTGCTATCAGTATAAAAATTGTAGGTTCAAATCGATCAAAAAATTCAGCAACAATAGCATCAACATTGTTTGCAGATTCCACTGCTATAGCATTAGAAAGCTGAAGTAGCCCCAATTTGGTTGAAGTCTTGTTACTGAGTAGAGACTCCTTTGCATTCCTAACAACATGGAATGTAGTAGTGAGCATTGCATTCTTTGACTTAATCTCTGCAGTGAAAGTTCCAATCACTGGCAAGGCTACCTTTGAAGCATAGGCAGTGGCTTTGCCATTATAGTTTTCAAGCTTTGGGAACTGTTTTTTAAATATCTCATAGTGGCACTCAGCAATGGTGTCAATGTTTGATCCAGTGTCAATGAGAACTTTGAGACAAATACCAGCAATGTATACTATAGTCTCTGGGTTGTTTGGAAGATCATTCCATTCGGTGATTGATTGTACTCCATAAATATAATCACATTCACTGTCATCTGAGACTGGTTGTAATGACATGTTGTTTTGTGTATTATTAACATTCTGGATTTGAGGTGCAATATTGTGTTTGCCACCTCGACCCCTATGACCTGTTCCTCGTACAGTACTTTTATTCATTGATTGTGGTTTCTTGAGTGCGGAACGACAAACAGCACCAAAATGACCAAGTTTTCCACACTCATAGCACTTCTTACCTTGAGTGGGTCAAACATTATCTTGATGTGGGTAGTCTCCTCCACAATAGTAACATTTATTGTTGACACCCTCTGATGTGAGTCGTTGTGACTGCTTGAGTCTTGTTCCATGACTCCAGTTGTGATGTGGTTCTCGGCTCAATTTGCTGTTAGGTTTGCCATGATATCTTTTATGATCACAGTGTCCTCCCTGAACCTTAAGTACCTCATCACTGTTAGTAACAGTGGCAGAACCGTTGTTGGCATTGCACTCCATGACACGAGCATCACGTACAGCATCTTCCATTCGACGAACAATATCCAGTATCTTGGTAAGAGAATTTTCATCATCAATAAATTCTAGAGCTCTTCGACGGAGACGTGTAGATGTGCATGTTTCAATTATTTGCTGTTTGATTTCTTTGTCAACATCAGCAAACTCACAATGGGCTGCTAAACCCTGCAGACGTGTATGGTATTGATCCAGTTTCATTAGAGAGTTGTTTGGCTCTCCTGAAACGCATAATTTCCATTGCAGTATTTTGTCTTGGTTTGAAATGTTCTGTTAATTTGGCTTTGGCAGTGTCATAATCTTTGGCACCACCAGTGTCTTTCAGTGTATCAAAGATGTCACAAACTCTATCACCTGCATAATGAAGTAGAAAGGCATGCTTTCTTTCAGCACTTTTGATGTCAGAAGCTATCAACAAATTTTCAAACCTTTTAAGCCATTTGGTCCACCTCTGTGACAGGTTTGTCTGGTCACAGTCAGGATCAATTGCAGGAAACTGAGGTATATTTGCCATTTTTACTGAATAAATGTAAACTTATCACTTAAATGTTCCTCAGAATACTAAAAACTTACTGCACTGTATGTGTTAGTTATGAATTCACTGTAATTACTTTAATTTTGCAAAGCACACAAGCATTTTAATGCAAAAATTCACAGCAGTGCACAATACAGCAGCAACTGACTTCTTACCTAGCGCATGTGTACATGTGTTGTTCCTACTCATAGCACCACAGCAGTTGTTAGCAGTTAGCACAGCAGTTGGTACAGCAGTTGTCAGCAGTTGGCACAGCAGTTGTCAGCAGTTGGCATAGCAGTTGTCAGCAGTTGTAACAGCAGTCAGTTCACAGCGTGAAGAATTGTGTAGGTGTCGTTTCGTATACAAAACATTGAGTTTTGTATACAACATCAAAGCGTCGTTTCGTTCACAGCATCGGCAGATTCCTCAGTACACAGCTTCAGTCAGCACAGCTTGGGTAGCACATAGCATTGGTTAGCACACAGCATCAATTAGCACACAGCATCGGGTATGGTGCTCACAGACAGCACGACTTCCTTCCTCCTCTGGGGGCGAGACCGCATGTTCTTCCTTGTGTTTTAAGCTGAACAAATACCTGTGTTCCCAGTTCATCCTCGTCGCCAGTGTGGTGTTTGTGTGTAGCTGAGGAAGTCTTGGTTGTAGGGTTTACATAAAGCTATTGCTTGGTTACTGACTTTAATACTTATAAACGATTACATGACTAGTAGCTACCAAACTTGGCGGGCGTCCTGTACGCTCTTGTTTACCTCCTGCTGGCGTCTGAGCCGCAGCACATAGAAAACGGATTGTACCGTTTTCTGTGAACATGACAGACAGCGGTCAGAGCTCAACTTAGGCACAGATCTTTAATCGAATCACCTAACTTTTTGGGACCACGCGAGCAACACAAATGCGAACAAGCTTTTATTGTCTCCAAGCCAATATGCAACCGAAAACTCTACACGCCAAAAGAATTCGAACCCAGACAGCCAGGAGTGCTATGCTTCTTAGGATGTCTTGTTCCGTATCTACTAGACCAAACTGACTGTTCAAAAGTGTTGGAAGGCGTGAGACTATTTACCCAACATCCGACAGCGCTTAAAGGTCACTTTGAGCACAGATATATCATTGAATCACCTCACTTTTTGAAGCCACGTGAGCAACTCAAATGCGAACAAGCTTGAATGGTCTTAGAGAAAATATGTAACCGAAAACCCCACACCCCCAGAAGGACTCAAACCCAGACACCTTGGCGTATCTGTTACCTTATCCAGTAGACCAAACTGACTGTTAAAAAATGGTGGAAGTTGTGAGACTATTTACCCAACATCCGACAGCACTCCGAGCTCATCTTGGAAACATCGAATAACCTCACTTTTTATGGTCACGTGAACAACACAAATGAGAACAAGCTTGAAGGTTCCCCAATCCAATATGCAACCGAAAACTTTTCACCTCGGAAGGATTCGAACCTAGACAGCCAGAAGCGCTATGCATCATTGCGTATCTGGAACCTTAGTGACTAGAGCAAACTAACAGTACAAAGTTATTAGAAATCATTAGACTATTTACCCAACATCTGACATCGCTAGGTGATCATCTTGGGCACAGATATTTCATCGAATCACCTCACCTTTTGGGGCCACGTGAGCAATACATATGTGAAGAAGCTTGAATAGTCTCCAAGAAAATAGGCAACTGAAAATTCCACATCCCAGAAGAATTCGTACCCAGACAGCCAGGAGAGCTATGCACATTGGCATATCTGGTACCTTAGCCACTAGACAAAACTGACTGTACAAAAATTTTGGAAGTCATGAGACTATTTGCCCAACAACCGACAGCGCTCCGAGATGAACTTGGGAGCATTTAATTATCTCACTTTTTGGGGCCATGTGAGCATCACAAATGTGAACAAGCTTGAATGGTCCCCAAGAAAATACACAAGTGAAAACTCCTTATTCCAAAAGGATTCGAACCCAGACAGCCAGGACCTCTATTCACCTTGGCGTATCTGATACCTTATTCAGTAGACCAAACTGACTGTACAAAAATGTTGGAAGTCATGAGACTATTTACCCAACATCCGACAGCTCTCAGAGCTCAACTTGGGCACAGATTTTTCATCGAATCACCTCACGTTTTGGGGCCACGTGAGCAACACAAATGCAAACAAGCTTGACTTGTCCCCAAGCCAATATACTACTGAAAACTCCACACACCAAATTGATTCGAACCCAGACAGCCAGGAGTGCTATGCTCCTTAGCATGTCTTGTACCTTATCCACTAGATTACTCTGACTGTACAAAATGTTGGTAGTCGTGAGACTGTTTACCCAACATCCGACAGTGCTTAGAGGTCAACTTGAGCACAGATATTTCATTGAATCAATTCACTTTTTGGGGCCACGTGAACAACACATATGCGAACCAGCTTGAGTGGTCCCCAAGCCATAACTTAAACTCCCCTTGTAAACTCAAGGGGAGTGTAAGAAGGCATAGTTCAGCTGGTGAAGAGGGCGCCAGGAGCTAGGGCCATCAAGTCTATGACCGAGGGGCTGACACTGGACATGGTGCAGGGAAAGGAAGTCGTGCACGAGATCACTAAGTGTGTCAGCGAGTTCACGTGTGCGAGGGAGGAAGATGTCAGCAGTTCCAGCTTGTCGCGTCAGAAGAAGGGACTGCCAAGAGAAGACCTGGCATGGTCATGACACACTAAGCTACGAGTCGCCGAGAAACCCCTATGAGCCGGATCCCTGGTCATCGAGGAGCAGATCTACGAGCCAAGGATCCTGACTGCCATCACGAGGAGGAGACTATGACTATTTGTAGCAGAGTGAGTCAAGGTAGATAATCTTTCCCTCTCCGTTTTCCTTGAGCTAGGTGAAGTTAGTTCATTATTATTATTATTATTAGTACTAGTATATATTGTTAGGAGATCACGTTTTAACATATATGTAGGAATTTAAGCATGTGTGGATTTATTTCAGGTATGAACTAATAGTACATATTATGGAAGAAGGACATTATCCACTCACGTTGTGAACAAGTGAACCAAATATTTGTGCCAGCGAGAGGAGACAACTAGTATCCAGGTGACGTTGTTGTTGTTGTTTAAGATTCAGCTACTGGGAACAAAAAGTTCCAAGTAGCACGGGCTATGGTGAGCCCGTAGTAGACTTGCTTGACACAGGTGCTGGGCTGTAACTTGTTTATTGATCCAGGTGACAGTTTCGCGACGATTTAAATGGATCAGCTGATGGAGTTGCCAGATGTAACTTACCAGAGTAATGCCACATCCGACAGCGTTGCCGAGTTTATCACCCGTATCCCAGTGTAAACATTGTTCAGTAAACTCACTTTTACTTTACTATTGTGTTTACATTGTCCCCTCCATCTCTTGGATGATTAATAGAACGGTTGATTGTTGCACATTACGCATTCTGTCACAAAAATCTAGGCTAAAAACTATTGATAAGACCAATAAAACGGTGTGGTTGGGTCGTGAGTACGGGTAACCCAGCTGGCGACCTCAGGGCTGTGTCTATGGACGCTGCCATGGGATAATTCAAGTGAGTGGGAGAATTCACCTGTACACAGCTTGTTTATGTTGGGCAAGCTCAGCCAAAGTGTTCCAGGTTTCGGTCTCTGTGGCCGAGACGAAAAGTCGAGCTTCCCCATTCGCCATGAGTGCAAGGCTGGGGTGCAAGAAAGGAGTTCAGCCCGTTGTAGACTGGGGTGCTCCCAGGGTGGTCAGAGACACCCAGGTGTAGTGGGAGCGAAGACCCGTGACACCACCTAGGAAAAGGGGTAGGGGGAGAGTATAGTCCAGTTACCACAACTAGCTCTTCAGACATGAGACTAAAATAAAATTTTATTTATCAGCAAAAAAACGGATCCTTAATTGACGCACTTGCATAATAAGGCAGTCACTGATGTAGAGGCAGAATCGTAGACTATGACTTAATATTACACTAACGAGGTGTTGATGCAAAAGTGGAGACCTAGGAGCTCACCTGTGTCACACACTTGGGAGGTGGTTAATCAAGTAGTCCTACCGAGGGGTTACAGAGAAAAGGTGCTAAGTGTAGCCCATGATTCATAAATAGGCGGTCATTAGGTTATTACAAAAACATACAATAAAATAAGCAAGTATTTTACCTGGCCAGGATTAAAGAAGGATGTCACTCAGTATTGTAATGAATGTCCTGTATGCGTAAAAACTGGCAAACCAAACCAGGTAATACCAATGCTGTAAAGGTGCTACTAATGTAGCACCTTTGGCTGAGGTGGTGGCTGAGGAACCCTTTACCAATATTATTGTTGATGCAGTAGGCCCATTGCCTAGAACCAAGAGTGGTAATTTGTATCTCATCACCATAATGTGTCAGACTACACGCTTTCCTGAGGCATTTCCTGTGAAAATGCTACAAAGAAAGTGGTAAGGGCGTCTGACAGCTGAGTGAACAGGGCTTTGGATTCGTAGTCCTGAGATTCCGGGTTCGACCCCCGGTGGAGGCGGAAACAAAAATGAGTAGAGTTTCTTTCATCATAATGCGCCCGTTCACCTAGCAGTAAATATGTACCTGGGAGTTAGACAGCTGCTACGGGCTGCTTCCTGGGGGTGTGTGACAAAAAGGAGACTTGGTCAAGGACCAGGCCGCGGGGACACGGTTTTCAGCATTTTTGGCGGGAGTTTGCCGTCCTCCATAAGACATCAACTACTTACCATCCTGAGAGCCAAGGTGCTTTGGAAGGGATGCATAAAACTCTTAAACAAATGCTGAAAACTAGTTGCACGGAAACTGGCATAGACTAGGATGATGGTCTTCCACTAATGGTCATTGCACTGAGGGATACTTATCAGGAGTCCCTAGGGTGTTCACCCACTTCATTAGTTTTTGAGCATGATGTGAGAAGTCTACTAACCATCTTAAGAGATTAAATAGGTGGAAGTCTAAAGTATTGTGCAGGTAAATTATGTTGATAAATTACAAGATACGTTAAACAAGAACAGGGCTAAAGCTTTGATTCGTCTTAAAGAGGCCTAATGCAAAATAAAAGTACAATTGACAAAAATGCAGAGCAACGAAATTTTGAAGCAGGTGATAAAGTGATGGTACTAATGGCACGACAATTACCAACATTGTTGCATAGGTTCCAAGGTCCATATACAGTGATAGAGAAACTTAGTCCCACCAATTATGTAATCCAGACACCTGATCTCAAGACAAAAGAACCAGTATTAAATGTAAATAGAATGAAATTAACACTGAAAGGAACTATCAGTACCAATCAGGTGGTTAGTGTGAACCAAATGGATGAGAATAGTTGGGAATGTAATTTTATAATGTACTTAATGCTCGTGTACCTTATTTTAGCAGTGTGGAGTGGTTGTCTAACATCCAGAAGTTGGTGGAACATTTGTCATCAGAGCAGAAGCAGGACTTGGAGCAGTTGCTGACTTCTAAGGCAGACATCTTTGGCGATATTCCCACCCAGACTACAGTTATTCACCACGACATCGAGGTGAGAGACAACCAACCAGTCAAGTCACACCTATATAGAATCAACCCTGCAAAGCTGAATCTCATTCGGAAAGAAGTTGACTACATGCTTCAACATGGATTGGTGAGACCTCGCAGCAGCAGTTGGAGTAGTCCCAGTATTTTAGTTCCAAAGAAAGATGGAACTCACAGGTCGGTCATTGATTACCGTAAGATAAATGTATTGACTGTGGATGATAATTATCCAATACATAGATTAGATGATTGCATAGATAGTATTGGTAAAGCCAAGTTTGTAACCAAACTAGTTTGGCCAAAAGGGTACTGGCAAATTCCTTTAACACCAAGAGCACGGGAGATGAGTGCATTTATAACTGCGATGGGTTGTTTGAATTCACTGTAAAGCCTTTTGGGTTGAAAAATGCCCTTGCAACTTTCCAGCGTCTTATGAATTTAGTGTTAAAAGACATACCATAATGTAGAGCTTACTTGGATGATATTGTAATTTATCACAATAATTGGGAGGACCATTTGAATGGTTTAGCTAACCTATTAAAATGCTTAAAGGAGGTTAATATAACTATGAACTTGCACGAATATACTTTTGCCAGAGTTTATGAACGAAAAACGGTTTACACACGACTCACAACTGATTTCGTTCGAATAATTCTGGAACAAGTGAAGAATTTTGTTCGAACTACAACGCTGTAAATGCTTCACCCCATGTACTACAAATACAAATAATCGCCAACAGAACCTAAACACCTAAACTAACCTATGCCTATATATGCACTATATGCTAATATATTATAATATTAATTTATATTTGGGAAAATTCCCATTTTGAATGAACAGTATGTACACACAGGAATCACAATTGCGTGATATATCAAATGAATAAATCCACATGGGCCATGATGAGGATTCGAACTTACGCCCGGGATGATACCAGACGCTGCCTTAGTCGATTGCGCCACGACATGGTCAAAAGAATTGCAACCGGAAGTTCTGCTGACCTCACACGGATCCTGCTGCCTCTCCGAGACACAAACCAGGATTTTACACAATTCCCCCATGCACTCGGGCTCTATCAACATGCTGTTCTACCTCTTCGCCCTTACTTCACTACACACACAGAAATCACAATAGCGTGATATATCAAATGAACAAATCCACAAGGGCCGTGACGAGGTTTCCAACTTACGCCCGCCCTTTTACCATGTCGTGGCACAATCGACTAATGCAGCGTCTGGGATCATCCCGGGCGTAAGTTCGAATTCTCATCACTGTCCGTGTGGATTTGTTCATTTGATATATGCGTCTGTGGGGTCGACCACTGGATGTAATGTACTTGAGTCGAAGACGGGTTATACTGCTTGCCTAGTTCCACTAGCGAGGACTAAGCCAAAGCAATACAGCTGACCACCCCAGCCCCCCTCTCCCTCAGCGGGTGGAGGGACGATGGAACTACGCTCCGTCACTCTCAGTTTGGCTTAGCAGCTCCCCGAGGTGAGGAGAAACCAGACAAACGTAAGGCCGCGACTGCTGCAAGTTCGTGGTCTTCCTCATTAGAGTCCTTGGTGGCAGATACCTTTGATATCGCTCGCCTTATGCGCTTTTGTTCTCGTATTGGCATCCTTGGTGACATTTAGCGCTGTTTGAATATCCTGCAACTATGATGGTGCTACATCGTCTCCCTGGCTTGGTGCCTTCTTTTTAAATCCACTCATATCAAACCACCCAATGTGTAGTCACTGGCACAATAAAAATCACACATGAACGACTTAGGCTTTGTGGATTAACTTGTACTGTGGAGTTAACTACACAATTACCATATGGCACATGTAATGTACATACCTTAACATACATTTTCTATGAATACAACACACTAATCTGTTTTTTATGGTTATTAAGGTCACGAAAAGTAAATCTATTGTCTACAGATTTATCTGAAATCAGTTAATAAATGCATAAATCAAGTCATCTGTTAATGTTACTAAGAGGTAAAAGTATGCTAACAGCTCAAGAAAGAGGTGTCATGTTCTAAGATTTTCTAACCTAATTTCTTCAAAGTCACGGTAATGAAACATTTCTACATGATAAAGTTATCACTCATGGCAATGAAAGACATTTTACCTGATAAGATTCATTTGTATGAAAATAAAACAAAATTTACAAGATACCTGTAAACTTCTTTGTTCACTTGGTGTTAAAATTGTCAGATAACAAAATTATATATAACAATTATATTAGATATTATTAAAGACAATTATTCAAATTTAATGCTTAGATTTATCCTTGAAGAACACTCACTACCAGAAGAACACACTAATTTACACAACTTATTTTGTTTATTTAAAAAGTATAATTTTCACTGAGCAATTAGCAGCAATAACTCGGATATAAATACAGTTTTTCAGTAATGTAGACTTTGCCTTGTTATTAGTCAGACTTTACAGACTAATTGATGTCCCACTAGTCTGGCTGTTCTAAACTCCCATGGAAGTTCCACAGCGGCTTGTTTTCGTTTGCTTTCTTTTCTCTAGAGAATTTACAGGGTTTCTTCTTGAGTTTACTGGCCAACACAAGAACTTATCTATCTGAGACAACAAGGATACATGAGGATCTGAACATTCAGAAATTTGAACGTGTTCTTCCAAGGTTATTGGTGCCTCCAGTGCAAGCCTGACTGATCATTTTGAGTTTCTTCACTCATCATGTTGTCAGTATTTAGGTGTAAGGTATACCTTGCGCATCAAAGTAGCGACAATACTGGCTGACTGTTTCATTCCATGCATGTGGTGATTAGCTGCAGAAATAAACGTAAAACAAAATAATTACACATTGTTTCAAAATAAAAGAAATACAACGAATCAACACAATCTGATGTGATTTGCAGAATTAACAATTAGGAAGCAAGATGATGCTTTCACCTTAAATTTTCCCTTTAGAGTTTCCCTTTAAATATTAAAATACCTTTGATAAATATAATGTCATATTTCAAATGTTATTTTACGTTAATCCGGCAGTCACATTATCCCTAAAACTTTGCACTGTATTTAGGTCCCTTTCCAATGTGCATAAAATGATAAAACACTATTTTTTTATCATAAAACATTTTTTTCAGTTATTGGGAGAAATTGTATAATTATTAATATAGTTTATAATTATAAACTTCATTGTTTTCTTAATTAAAGTTTGCCCGTAGTGAGGGGAAGAAATTATGAAAACATCAAATTTTGAAAGGGGATTAGGTCGTGTGTATAGTATATGTGTATATATATTGTATATGTATATGATATTGTATATGTCGACAATACCATACGGCAATGAGTTGATAAGGACAACGTTGTCAACTCCGTGACAACGTTGTCGATTCTTGTTGTGAATTTGTTTGTGTTCGAAAAATCAAATCATTGCTCCAGCTTTTTAACGTTTGGAAGCCATTTGAAGCATGACTATACCTTTCCATTTTGTTGAAGTTTTTTTTAGATATGGACAGAACACAACTACTGTATATTCGAATTTCAGCCTCATGAATGTCATGAATAGTTCACTAATGTTTCCC
>WNGS01167021.1:2406-16604 GCA_020271785.1 Procambarus virginalis | reverse complement strand
ACAGTCAGTTTGGTCTACTGGATAAGGTAACAGATACGCCAAGGTGTCTGGGTTTGAGTCCTTCTGGGGGTGTGGGGTTTTCGGTTAATATTTTCTAAGACCATTCAAGCTTGTTCGCATTTGAGTTGCTCACGTGGCTTCAAAAGTGAGGTGATTCAATGATATATCTGTGCTCAAAGTGACCTTTAAGCGCTGTCGGATGTTGGGTAAATAGTCTCACGCCTTCCAACACTTTTGAACAGTCAGTTTGGTCTAGTAGATACGGAACAAGACATCCTAAGAAGCATAAGCACTCCTGGCTGTCTGGGTTCGAATTCTTTTGGCGTGTAGAGTTTTCGGTTGCATATTGGCTTGGAGACAATAAAAACTTGTTCGCATTTGTGTTGCTCGTGTGGTCCCAAAAGTTAGGTGATTCGATTAAAGATTGTGCCTAAGTTGAGCTCTGACCGCTGTCTGTCATGTTCACAGAAAACGGTACAATCCGTTGTCTATGTGCTGCGGCTCAGACGCCAGCAGGAGGTAAACAAGAGCGTAAGGACGCCCGCCAAGTTTGGTAACTACTAGCATGTAATCGTTTATAAGTATTAAAGTCAGTAACCAAGCAATAGCTTTATGTAAACCCTACAACCAAGACTTCCTCAGCTACACACAAACACCACACTGGCGACGAGGATGAACTGGGAACGCAGGTATTTGTTCAGCTTAAAACACAAGGAAGAACATGCGGTCTCGCCCCCAGAGGAGGAAGGAAGTCGTGCTGTCTGTGAGCACCATACCCGATGCTGTGTGCTAATTGATGCTGTGTGCTAACCAATGCTATGTGCTACCCAAGCTGTGCTGACTGAAGCTGTGTACTGAGGAATCTGCCGATGCTGTGAACGAAACGACGCTTTGATGTTGTATACAAAACTCAATGTTTTGTATACGAAACGACACCTACACAATTCTTCACGCTGTGAACTGACTGCTGTTACAACTGCTGACAACTGCTATGCCAACTGCTGACAACTGCTGTGCCAACTGCTGACAACTGCTGTACCAACTGCTGTGCTAACTGCTAACAACTGCTGTGGTGCTGTGAGTAGGAACAACACATGTACACATGGGCTAGGTAAGAAGTCAGTTGCTGCTGTATTGTGCACTGCTGTGAATTTTTGCATTAAAATGCTTGTGTGCTTTGCAAAATTAAAGTAATTACAGTGAATTCATAACTAACACATACAGTGCAGTAAGTTTTTAGTATTCTGAGGAACATTTAAGTGATAAGTTTACATTTATTCAGTAAAAATGCCAAATATACCTCAGTTTCCTGCAATTGATCCTGACTGTGACCAGACAAACCTGTCACAGAGGTGGACCAAATGGCTTAAAAGGTTTGAAAATTTGTTGATAGCTTCTGACATCAAAAGTGCTGAAAGAAAGCATGCCTTTCTACTTCATTATGCAGGTGATAGAGTTTGTGACATCTTTGATACACTGAAAGACACTGGTGGTGCCAAAGATTATGACACTGCCAAAGCCAAATTAACAGAACATTTCAAACCAAGACAAAATACTGCAATGGAAATTATGCGTTTCAGGAGAGCCAAACAACTCTCTAATGAAACTGGATCAATACCATACACGTCTGCAGGGTTTAGCAGCCCATTGTGAGTTTGCTGATGTTGACAAAGAAATCAAACAGCAAATAATTGAAACATGCACATCTACACGTCTCCGTCGAAGAGCTCTAGAATTTATTGATGATGAAAATTCTCTTACCAAGATACTGGATATTGTTCGTCGAATGGAAGATGCTGTACGTGATGCTCGTGTCATGGAGTGCAATGCCAACAACGGTTCTGCCACTGTTACTAACAGTGATGAGGTACTTAAGGTTCAGGGAGGACACTGTGATCATAAAAGATATCATGGCAAACCTAACAGCAAATTGAGCCGAGAACCACATCACAACTGGAGTCATGGAACAAAACTCAAGCAATCACAACGACTCACATCAGAGGGTGTCAACAATAAATGTTACTATTGTGGAGGAGACTACCCACACCAAGATAATGTTTTACCCACTCAAGGTAAGAAGTGCTATGAGTGTGGAAAACTTGGTCATTTTGGTGCTGTGTGTCGTTCCGCACTCAAGAAACCACAATCAATGAATAAAATCACTGTACGTGGATCAGGTCATAGGGGTCGAGGTGGCAAACACAATATTGCACCTCAAATCCAGAATGTTAATAATACACAAAACAACATGTCATTACAACCAGTCTCAGATGACAGTGAATGTGATTATATTTATGGAGTACAATCAATCACCGAATGGAATGATCTTCCAAACAACCCAGAGACTATAGTATACATTGCTGGTATTTGTCTCAAAGTTCTCATTGACACTGGATCAAACATTGACACCATTGCTGAGTGCCACTATGAGATATTTAAAAAACAGTTCCCAAAGCTTGAAAACTATAATGGCAAAGCCACTGCCTATGCTTCAAAGGTAGCCTTGCCAGTGATTGGAACTTTCACTGCAGAGATTAAGTCAAAGAATGCAATGCTCACTACTACATTCCATGTTGTTAGGAATGCAAAGGAGTCTCTACTCAGTAACAAGACTTCAACCAAATTGGGGCTACTTCAGCTTTCTAATGCTATAGCAGTGGAATCTGCAAACAATGTTGATGCTATTGTTGCTGAATTTTTTGATCGATTTGAACCTACAAATTTTTATACTGATAGCAAAGTTCAGCTGCACATTAACCCAGATGTAATTAGAGTTACCGAGGAATATGTATACTCTGTAACCTGTGATGAAGTCCCTAAGGCTCTTACTCTTGATGAAATCCGTACTGCAACCCTACAGGACCCAACTCTGCAAGCAACAGTGGATGCATTGACTAAGAAAAAGTTTCCACGCATCCCACCCTCAGGAGTTGACCAAGATGCATTCAAAGCACTTGAACGCATCCAGACAGAATTAAGTGTTACGCAACAACGCGACACCGTGCTGCGAGGTACTCGTATCGTTATTCCAGCTGTTCTCCAGCAACGTGCTCTGAAGCTTGCACATCAAGGACACCAAGGTCTTGTTAGGACCAAACAGCAGCTACGATAAAAGGTGTGGTTTCCTGGCATTGATCGTCAAGCAAAGGACATGCATGATGCCTGTGTCCCTTGCCAAGCTGCAGTGGATACTTCAAGACCAACACCTCTACAACCTTCACCACTACCTGCTGCACCATGGACGGAAGTATCGATGGACTTCTGTGGACCACTACCAACTGGAGAGTACTTGATGGTAGTCATTGATGATCACTCACGTTATCCAGAAATAGAAATCATCACTTCCACATCTGCAAAGGCTGTCATCCCGAAACTCGAGAAGATCTTTTCAAACTTTGGTATTCCTGAAGTTGTCAAGACGGACAATGGACCGCTATTTAATGGACAAGACTTCGTCAACTTTGCTGAGCATATTGGTTTCAAACACCGCCATGTGATGCCACTACATCCTCAAGCAAATGGAGAAGTCGAGAGATTCATGCAACCTCTCATGAAAGCGGTACGCTGTGCTCATGCCGAAGGACGATCCTGGAAACAAGCTATGTATGCTTTTCTCAGGAACTACCGTGCAACACCGCATGGAACACTGGGCAAGTCGCCTGGCGAACTTTTATTTGGACGTCCTATGACGATCACACTACCTGTCATGCCAGCCAAGATAACGGATAAACGTCTCGCTCAGAAGGATGCACTAGCCAAGGGCAAAATGAAAATTGCTCATGATCAACGTGCAAAGGAACAATTCATAAAGGTTGGAGATACTGTTCTCGTTAAAAAGAAAAAAAGGGAAAGCTAGATATGCCGTATGATACAAAACCATACAAAGTGATTAGTGTAAAAGGAACTATAGTAATAGCGAGTAACAGAGATCATAGTATAACACGTAATATGGCTTATTTCAAAACGATTCCAACTAGTGTAGAAAATGATGAAGTGCAAAGTCGTGCAAAAGAAAAAGAAAAAATGAGTTATAACTCAACAAACAATTCATCAAGGGATATTCTTGTATTTAAGGACTCTCGTCCTAAACGTCATGTTAAACGCCCTACACGATTTGATGGTTAATTGTGTTCCCATGTAATGCAAAGTATTTACTTATTATGCTAACTAAATTTAATATTGTTTGAATAATGCAGATCTCTCATTCAATATTTTGTAACTTTGTATTACAGTTTCTTTCATGTTTGTTTAACATTCCATATGTATTTTTAACATTGAAATCCTTTGTGGTAAAGATTAAGTTGTTTAAAATCTTTGTGTGCTTAATTAATGTTAAAAGTATGCAATATCTCTTGATATGTTAATAACTTACTTTGTGTCAATAACTTTGCTTTGTGCTACAGGCATGGTAGACATCCTGCATTCATTCTTTTTAAAGAAAAGGAGGGATGTCATGTTCACAGAAAACGGTACCATCCGTTTTCTATGTGCTGCGGCTCAGACGCCAGCAGGAGGTAAACAAGAGCGCACAGGACGCCCGCCAAGCTTGGTAGCTACTAGTCATGTAATCGTTTATAAGTATTAAAGTTAGTAACCAAGCAATGGCTTTATGTCAACCCTACAACCAAGACTTCCTCAGCTACACACAAACACCACACTTTCGGATGCTGGTTAAATAGTCTCACGACTTGCATAATATATGTACAGCCAGTTTGGAGTACTCGATATGGTACCAGATATGCGAAGGTGAATAGCCGTCCTGGCTGTTTGGGTTCGAATCCTTTTGGGAAAAAGGAGTTTTCAGTGGATAAAGTTCCTGACGTGCTAAGGAGCATAACGGTTCTGGCTGTCTGAGTTCGAATACTTTTGGTGTATGGAGTTTTCGGTTCCATAATGGCTTGGGAAAAATTCAAGCTTGTTGCTCACGTGGTCACAAAAAGTGAGGTGATTCAATGATATATCTGTGCTCAAGGTGACCTTTAAGCGCTGTCGGATGTTGGGTAAATATTCTCACGACTTCCAATATTTTTGTACAGTCAGTTTGGTCTATTAGCTATGGTGCCAGATATGCAAAGGTGTATAGTGCTCCTGGCTGTCTTGGTTCGAATCCTTCTGGGGTGTGGAGTTTTTAGTCTCATATTAACTTGAGGACCATTCAAGCTTGTTCTCATTTGTGATGCTCACGTGGCCCCAAAAAGTGAGATAATTGAATGCTCCCAAGATCATCGCGGAGCGCTGTCGGTTGTTAGGTAAATAGTCTCATGAGTTTCAAAATTTTTGTACAGTCAGTTTGGTCTAGTGGCTAAGGTACCAGATACGACAATGTACATAGCTCTCCTGGCTGTCTGATTTCGAATTCTTCTGGGATGTGGAATTTTCAGTTGCCTATTTTCTTGGAGACTATTCAAGTTGTTCGCATATGTATTGCTCACGTGGCCCCAAAAGGTGATGTGATTCGATGAAATATCTGTGCCCAAGTTGATCACCTAGCGATGTCAGATGTTGGGTAAAGAGTCTAATGATTTCTAATAACTTTGTACTGTTAGTTTGCTCTAGTCACTAAGGTTCCAGATATGCAATGATGCATAGCGCTTCTGGCTGTTTAGGTTCGAATCCTTCCGAGGTGAGGAATTTTCGGTTGCATATTGGATTGGGGAACCTTCAAGCTTGTTTTCATTTGTGTTGTTCACGCGACCATAAAAAGTGAGGTAATTTGATGTTTCCAAGATGAGCTCTAAGTGCTGTCGGATGTTGGGTAAATAGTCTTGCGACTGCCACCGTTTTTGAACAGTCAGTTTGGTCTAGTGGCTAATGTACCAGATATGCCAAGGTTCATAGCCCTCCTGGCTGTCTGGGATCGAATTCTTCTGGGATGTCGGGTTTTTAGTTGCGTATTTTCTTGGGGACCATTCTAACTTGTTCACATTTGTGTTGCTCACGTGGCCCCGACAGGTGAGGTCATTCGATGAAATATCTGTGCCCAAGTTGATCACTGAGTGCTGTCGGATGTTGGGTAAATAGGGTAATGATTTCCAACAATTTTGAACAGTCAGTTTACTCTAGTGGCTGAATTTCCAGATACGCAATGATGCATAGATCTTCTGGCTGTCTAGGTTCAAATCCTTCCAAGGTGAGGAGTTTTCGTTTGAATATTGGCTTGGGGACCTTTCAAGCTTAATCTCATTTGTGCTGTTCACGTGGGCCCCAAAATGTGAGGTGATTCGCTGAAATATATTTGCTCAAGTTGACCTATGAGCGCTGTTGGATGTTGGGTAAATAGTCTCATGACTTCAAACATTTTTTAAACTGTCAGTTTGGTCTATTAGATAAGGTACCAGATACACCAAGGTGCATAACTCTCCTGGTTATCTGGGTTCGAATCCTTCTGGGGTGTGGAGTTTTTGGTGCCATATTGGCTTGGGGACCATTCAAGCTTGTTCACATATGTTTTGCTCATGTATCCCCCAAAAAGTGAGGTGATTCGATGTTCCCAAGTTGATCTTCGAGCGCTCTCAGATTTTGGGTATAACGTCTAATGACTTCCAACAATTTTGTATAGTCAGTTTACTCTAGTGGCTGAGATTCCAGATACTCAATGATGTATAGCACTTCTGGTTGTCTAGGTTCGATCCTTCCAAGGTGAGGAGTTTTCAGTGTCATATTCGCTTGGGGACCATTCAAGTGTAGCATTTGTGTTGTTCACGTGGCCCCAAAAAGTGGGGTAACTCTATGAAATATCTCTGTTTAATTGACCTCTAAGCGCTGTGAAATGTTGGGTAAATAGTCTTACGACTTCCAACATTTTTTCTTTGTGAATTTGGTCTACTGGATAAGGTACCAGATACGCCAAGGTGAATAGACGTCCTGGCTGTCTGGGTTCGAATACTTTTGCCCAAAAAGTGAGTAGGGGAAATGAGGACTAGAGCACCGCGCGCCATCTGCCAGATGGATCCCCTGCGACTAGAACCGGGCGCGCCATCTGGCCAGGTGAACCCCTGGGGACTAAAGCACCGCGCGGGATTTTCCCGGAAGTGTGGCGTGTCGGACGCGTGTAAGCATTTGGTGTTTGGGTATGTGGTCAGGGAAGATTGTGGTCATGTTGTTTGGGTGTATGTAGGGCTATGTGGTATGAGGTAAAGTAAGAGGTATGTGGATATGTTGTTAAGAGTAAATGAATATGTATGTTTGTTTTCCGTAGACTTAATCATGTGTGCATCTGGTGTTTGGGTATGTGGTCAGGGAAGATTGTGGTTATGTTGTTTGGGGAGTATGTAGGGCTATGTAGTATGTGCTAGAGTAAGAGGTATGTGGATATGTTGTTGAGAGTAAATGAATATGTATGTTTGTTTTCCATAGACTTAATCCTGTGTGTAGATAATAGTTTATGATTAAAGACTATGTAATGTTATGCGCCTAGAGTATGTGGTGAGTGCTCTAGAAGGTCCAACATATGTTGCTGGGGTAGGGGAGGGCCAGGGGTGAGGGAGGGAGGGGATAGGGAGTCTGAGTGAGAGTGAGGGGACCTTCCCCTCGGTGAAAGTCCCATTTGTGGTTTGTCAGCTTCCGTTGGGTAGGGGATGGAAGCTAAGTGCTTGGTATGCGGACATGTGGAGGGAGGGGGGACCCCCCAATACCTGAGAGGGGGGCAGGGAGTTAAGACGAGAGAAGGAGGGGAAAGTGAGGGGACATCCATTATCCATGAAGTGCCAGGAGGGTAGGAGAGAAAGAAAGAGGCGGACAGACAGACAGACAGACAGACAGACAGAGACAGACAGACAGACAGACCGGAGGGTAGGAGGAGAAGGGAGTGGCCGCAGGAAGTCAACCATTAACCTTAAGTACTTTTCGATGTCTTAGAGCGGACTGAGAGATGCTCTCCCCCAACATGCCATCACCTGTCAACCATCAATCAACCACTTCTCATTTGACCGGAAACGTTTCTCTTTTCTAGCATAGATGGCGTCATATCTCCCCTCAGCAGAGATTATATGCAATAAAACGGGGAAAGTAAACACATTATATAAATTTATTTCTTTTATTAAACACTTAAGCGATTTACAACGATAATAATAATAATAATAATAATAATAATAATAATAATAAGCTGGTCATCCTAGCCAATCATCCAATCTGTAGACAGATAGATTGGGAGTCCTTCATCCACTCCATTGATCCTTCCTAGTCATAAAGGCAGGACACAAAGGGTCAAGGACAACCCTCAATTCATTTAGCTAATCAAGTTACAATCATGACGCGTCAGTTAGAAAATTCAAATAAGTCTGCACATCAACGCGTGAGACGTGATCACTACCTACAAATTTTGTTAACTGTGATCCCAACATCGGCTCTCCCAATAAATATCATTGAAATGTAAGCGTGTTTTTCTCAATCTCTATCACCTCTTCTTCCTACACCCATTATTGCTGTGCAGACCTTGTAACACACAACGTCACACACCATTCATTCACTATCCCTTAGGTGAGCAATGTTCCCCACATACAAATTCCAACACAGAATGTTCAAGACTCCTGAATGAGTGAAACATCAACCCGTCTCGCTAGGGTCTAACCTTCATGCTGGTTTGAGGTGTAGTGACATGGGCGAGGTAGTGGGATGACCCTACCCTCATCCCATCCACCCCCCACCATTCCCCCTTCCCCACCCCCACCCCCCCTTCCAAGCCAAAACCATTGAGCATCACTTCACCCTTCCCAGACCGGATGTTCTGTGCAAAGCCTTTAGTATTATTTCTGATCATATGTGTAACCTTGTATCGTAACGTGACCAACATGGTAACATCATTCTTTGCTCAAATAGCATTTTTAAGAGTAACGAGAGTCATAAGGTGATCTTCAATCTTATTATTTTTATAACAAATCATAATTTTTTTTTGTAAACACATCTGCAACACAAGCCACACGGCACCTCGGATGCATTTCCGATGGTTCCTTTCATATAAAAGGGGTGACGCCGAGGAAAATAAGACTCGCGTCCCTACCAAAAAAAATTTTCTCATTCTTTTCAAATAATTTATAATCGGTAACCATGTTCCCGTCTCCTCTCCAAACCAGTCAGGACCTACGGTCCCGACTTGGACCGCAGGTCCGGTTTAGAGTGGAGACGGGAACATGGTTACCGATTAGAAATTATTTGAAAAGAATGAGAAAATATAAATAAGTCAAGTCAAGTGCACGTGTTGACAAACTGTAATGACATTGATAATATGATGTCCTGAACTAGATACCGACAGGGGAAACAATAAAAAGCTGTGATATTGAAAAGAAACTGAACTGAAGTTGTAAAGAATTTGAAAGTTGATTAATATATGTAGTGTGAAGCATCTAGTGGAAAAAACAGTAAGCAAACTTTATTTGAAAGAACATGAGAAGACTGAAAAGCAGGGCGAAGTGAAAATGGCTAAAAATAAGAAGCAATGATTTTCATAAACATAACATAACATAACCACGACCGTAATTAATACAGTGTGAACTCTCTTGTGTGAACTCTCTTAAAACTATGCTCACCGTGAAATCTCGTCACTATGCATAACTCATCACTCTGTGAAACAAATTGTTGACTATAAGTGGAACAATGACAATAAAAATGGCCACATATGTTTTGGAGTGCTATTTTAGTCAAGAAATGATGCAAAGGATGTTTACTGACTAATAAGAGAAAGAGGAGGAGGTAGTGTGGGTAGTGATCGCGTCTCCCCAAACTCTTCTGTCTTCCAGAGGGAATGCAATGCCACATTTTGTCTGGCTCACTTAGCACAAGTGAAGAGAAAACATTGAAAAACTTGCAAAGGTTAAAACTGTGAAATCATATCGCATATGTTAAGTTTTGACTAGCTGACTAAATGCATACTACATCATTGTCGTTTTTCATGATATGTTTACCTCGTTTGCGTTGTAATGCTTGGAAATTGTATGTGTGGATCCCGTTTCCCTCTTACTGCTCATAAATAATGGACGCTGTAAAATATTATTTTTTTATGGAACATGACTTTTTATTCAAACCCTTCTAAAAACTAGATGCAATAACCAAGTTATGTTTACCTTCTCTCTCAATATGGATGTAGGATGGTGGAAGTATTTTTTTAAACTAAAAAAAAACTCTAAGAATAACTTTGATGATACGAATAGTAATTGCTGACTTTGTGCATATTCTCAAAACTTAGTTTTCTGAAAAAAGCATCAAATTAGATGCGAGCTCAGATTTGAAAACAGAAGTTGGGTGATGTGTGGGTTATTTGTGCGGAGTCGGGGATATGATCACCACATACAAGTTTCTCAAAGAAAATGATAAGCTATGTAAGGACATTTTATTTAGCACACTATACATCCATGCAGAAGTGAGGTTTCCCTTTGATGGCTGTGCATGTGACAATGTAAAATTAAAATGTGCAAAGATGTTTCAGAGTGCTATTTTAGTCACGAAATGATACAAAATTGTGTTTATTGACTAGTAGCAGGTATGGTGTGGGATATTGTGCTCCCTAACCTAGTCATGCGAAAGACAACAACAATAGGTACACCGCTCGAAATGCTCGCTCCTGCAGTCATGTAGTAGTAGCCCTCATGGCTATTTGATTTGATAGAAGAAAAAATTGAAGACTAGTAGTCCCTGTTTTTTAAAGTGAAAAACTATAAACTATAAAATGTTTGACTGACTGACTGCTTTTCTGGTCAGGTCTGCAGGTCTGCAAGAAATAATAGTAATGTAGGTAGCGAACATGTCTCCTCAGCTCTTCGATCTTCTGCAAAGCCTTTCCTCCTATCTCAACCCTATTAGTTCATGTTCTCGTGCTTCACTTTTTTGTTAAAACTAAATCCACACACGCGATATGAAATGTGAAAAAAATCTTACATTATGCTATGTTATCAGTGCTTGAATAAAATTATTAAGAGTGCTGAACATTCTGTGTCATTGTCTTGATACGATATTAAAAGTCTATGTTTTCGCTGGGCTACTGTTGCGCACAGTCATCTCGCTAAGGCGGGTCAGTGTCAGAACTGTCAAAATGATGTACCTTGCATACATCAGATCTCTGGTGGATTATGCTGCACCTCTGCTTGTTTTGATGACTGAAAGGACTTTGATGATACGAACAGTAATTGGTCACATTGTGCATATTCTCAAAACATAGTTTCTGCAAACAAAAAAAATAACAGTAAATTAGATGCGAGCTGTGATTTGAAAACGGAAGATGGGTGATGTGTGGGTTATTGTGTGGACTCTGGAGATATGATCATCACATATAAGTTTCACAAAGAAAATGATAAGCTAGGAAAGGTTCGATATTTAACACACAAGACATCCGTGCAGTAGTGAGATTCCCTTTGATGGTTGTGCACGTGTCAATGAAAAATTAAAGTGCAAAGATGTTTCGGAGTGCTATTTTAGTCAAGAAATGACACAAAATTGTGCTTATTGACTAGTGCGAGGCAGGACAAGAGATCAGGAGGTATATGTTGTGATCACGCAGTTAACAAAAAAATATTAGAATTTGTATGTGGTGAACACATCTCCCCAACTCTTCTGTGCATATTTCACACAGTCTTTCTTCCTAACTCTCCCCTCTTAGTTCGTGGACTGGTGGACCGCCTTTGTTTAAAATTAAATCTACAAAGCTTCACATTTTTGAAAAATGTGAAGCTTTGTAGATTTAATTTTAAACAAAGGCGGTCCACCAGTCCACGAACTAAGAGGGGAGAGTTAGGAAGAAAGACTGTGTGAAATATGCACAGAAGAGTTGGGGAGATGTGTTCACCACATACAAATTCTAATATTTTTTTTGTTAACTGCGTGATCACAACATATACCTCCTGATCTCTTGTCCTGCCTCGCACTAGTCAATAAGCACAATTTTGTGTCATTTCTTGACTAAAATAGCACTCCGAAACATCTTTGCACTTTTAATTTTTCATTGACACGTGCACAACCATCAAAGGGAATCTGACTACTGCACGGATGTCTTGTGTGTTAAATAATCGGTCATTACCTAGCTTATCATTTTCTTTGAGAAATTTATATGTGGTGATCATATCTCCAGAGTCCACACAATAACCCACATATCACCCATCTTCCGTTTTCAAATCACAGCTCGCATCTAATTTACTGTTATTTTTTTTTGTTTGCAGAAACTATGTTTTGAGAATATGCACAATGTGACCAATTACTGTTCGTATCATCAAAGTCCTTTCAGTCATCAAAACAAGCAGAGGTGCAGCATAATCCACCAGATATCTGATGTATGCAAGGTACGTCATTTTGACAGTTCTGACACTGACCCGCCTTAGCGAGATGACTGTGCGCAACAGTAGCCCAGCGAAAACATAGACTTTTAATATCGTATCAAGACAATGACACAGAATGTTCAGCACTCTTAATAATTTTATTCAAGCACTGATAACATAGCATAATGTAAGATTTTTTTCACATTTCATATCGCGTGTGTGGATTTAGTTTTAACAAAAAGTGAAGCACGAGAACATGAACTAATAGGGTTGAGATAGGAGGAAAGGCTTTGCAGAAGATCGAAGAGCTGAGGAGACATGTTCGCTACCTACATTACTATTATTTCTTGCAGACCTGCAGACCTGACCAGAAAAGCAGTCAGTCAGTCAAACATTTTATAGTTTATAGTTTTTCACTTTAAAAAACAGGGACTACTAGTCTTCAATTTTTTCTTCTATCAAATCAAATAGCCATGAGGGCTACTACTACATGACTGCAGGAGCGAGCATTTCGAGCGGTGTACCTATTGTTGTTGTCTTTCGCATGACTAGGTTAGGGAGCACAATATCCCACATTATACCTGCTACTAGTCAATAAACACAATTTTGTATCATTTCGTGACTAAAATAGCACTCTGAAACATCTTTGCACATTTTAATTTTACATTGTCACATGCACAGCCATCAAAGGGAAACCTCACTTCTGCATGGATGTATAGTGTGCTAAATAAAATGTCCTTACATAGCTTATCATTTTCTTTGAAAAACTTGTATGTGGTGATCATATCCCCGACTCCGCACAAATAACCCACACATCACCCAACTTCTGTTTTCAAATCTGAGCTCGCATCTAATTTGATGCTTTTTTCAGAAAACTAAGTTTTGAGAATATGCACAAAGTCAGCAATTACTATTCGTATCATCAAAGTTATTCTCAGAGTTTTTTTTTTAGTTTAAAAAAATACTTCCACCATCCTACATCCATATTGAGAGAGAAGGTAAACATAACTTGGTTATTGCATCTAGTTTTTAGAAGGGTTTGAATAAAAAGTCATGTTCCATAAAAAAAAAATATTTTACAGCGTCCATTATTTATGAGCAGTAAGAGGGAAACGGGATCCACACATACAATTTCCAAGCATTACAACGCAAACGAGGTAAACATAACATGAAAAACGACAATGATGTAGTATGCATTTAGTCAGCTAGTCAAAACTTAACATATGCGATATGATTTCACAGTTTTAACCTTTGCAAGTTTTTCAATGTTTTCTCTTCACTTGTGCTAAGTGAGCCAGACAAAATGTGGCATTGCATTCCCTCTGGAAGACAGAAGAGTTTGGGGAGACGCGATCACTACCCACACTACCTCCTCCTCTTTCTCTTATTAGTCAGTAAACATCCTTTGCATCATTTCTCGACTAAAATAGCACTCCAAAACATATGTGGCCATTTTTATTGTCATTGTTCCACTTATAGTCAACAATTTGTTTCACAGAGTGATGAGTTATGCATAGTGACGAGATTTCACGGTGAGCATAGTTTTAAGAGAGTTCACACTGTATTAATTACGGTCGTGGATATGTTATGTTATGTTTATGAAAATCATTGCTTCTTATTTTTAGCCATTTTCACTTCGCCCTGCTTTTCAGTCTTCTCATGTTCTTTCAAATAAAGTTTGCTTACTGTTTTTTTTTCCACTAGATGCTTCACACTACATATATTAATCAACTTTCAAATTCTTTACAACTTCAGTTCAGTTTCTTTTCATATCACAGCTTTTTATTGTTTCCCCTGTCGGTATCTAGTTCAGGACATCATATTATCAATGTCATTACAGTTTGTCAACACGTGCACTTGACTTGACTTATTTATATTTTCTCATTCTTTTCAAATAATTATATTCGGTAGCCATGTTCGGGACCGTCCTGACGGTGGAGACGGGAACATGGCTACCGA
>WNGS01167019.1:42698-65875 GCA_020271785.1 Procambarus virginalis | reverse complement strand
AAATGTGACCAGTGGTGGTGATAGCTCACAAAATGAGGTCAATGGGAATAACTGGTAAAGGGGCCTTGGATTTTTCATGTTATTCAACAAGAATACAAAAATTAGGTCAGTCAAATAAGATTAAGTCCACATGTGAGTGAAAAGCTCTGTACCCCAGGGCAACTGTCCCTTGCACCACTGCCCTCTCTCAGTCTCATCTCAGATATAGACAAAAAATACTAGTCACAGCTTCGTGTCATCCTTTGCAGATGATACAAAAATATCATCATGAAAATTTCCTCTGTAGAAGACACTTTTAAACTACAACCCGATATTATAGACGTCTTCGATGGGGAAATTAACATAACGTGTTTGACACTGATAAGTTAAATCCAGGTGATCTAGGTACTGAAGGTATGGGAGTAAACCAGGAAGTTAACGAAACGAAACACAGGGTACAGGACACACTCACACCTACTCATAGATGGAAAGCAAACATGTGAAAGATCTGGGAATTGTGATGTCTCACGACCTGACATTTAGGGAACGCAACCTAGCAAGTAGCAGAGCGGCGGCCAGGAAAATGATAGGATGGATTGTGAGAATGTTTCAAATCCAAGGACCCCACAGCAATGTTAATGCTATTTAAATCACTGGTGCTGTCCTCGTCTTGAGTATTGCTCGGTACTCACTTCCCTCTTCAGAGTAGGAGAGATCTCTGAATTAGAGGTAAACAGAGAACATATACGGCACGCATAGACACGATAAAACATCTAATTATTAGGACTGCCTCAAAGCTCTCAGATTGTACTCTCTGGAAAGGAGACGAGATTGGTATCAAATAATATATTCATGGAAGATACTTGAAGGCCAGGTACCAAATTTGCACAGTAGAATAACAACGTAATGGAACGAAAGACACGGAAGGAAATGCAGGATGAGAACCAGTGAAGAGCAGAGGTGCCATAGTTGAGTATGGCACCACCTCATAGTGGTGCCATACGGCTAGCCCCACACCTGGCGTAACGGCTAGCCCCGCACCTGGCGTACGGCTAGCCCCGCACCTGGCGTACCGCTAGCCCCGCACCTGGCGCACCGCTAGCCCCGCACCTGGCGTACCGCTAGCCACGCACCTGGCGTACCGCTAGCCCCGCACCTGGCGCACCGCTAGCCCCGCACCTGGCGTACCGCTAGCCCCGCACCTGGCGTACCGCTAGCCCCGCACCTGGCGTACTGCTAGCCCCGCACCTGGCGTACCGCTAGCCCCGCACCTGGCGTACGGCTAGCCCCGCACCTGGCGTACCGCTAGCCCCGCACCTGGCGTACCGCTAGCCCCGCACCTGGCGTACTGCTAGCCCCGCACCTGGCGTACCGCTAGCCCCGCACCTGGCGTACGGCTAGCCCCGCACCTGGCGTACCGCTTGCCCCGCACCTGGTATCAGAAGGCCATTATAAAACAAGATGGACATTTTGTGAACAGCTCAGCTGTGGTCAATAGGGACTACTGAGGGAGGCAAGGAGGTCTTAGGGAAGGACCTCCTTCCCTAAGGCCGGTGTCCAGCAGACCTCTCAAGGTGGCACCCTCGTCCAGCAGACCTCTCAAGGTGGCACCCTCGTCCAGCAGACCTCTCAAGGTGGCACCCTCGCCCAGCAGACCTCTCAAGGTGGCACCCTCATGTAACACCCTATTGTAACACCACTATAAAATATGAAACTAAAAAAATGTAAACATTACTACTTATCCTGAGTAACACTTCCTACCAGTTGCATTTGGTAACACTGTTATTGAACACTTGTAATATGAGCTGACATATATGGTTACACCGGAACCAAAAGGTACAATGCCAACAAGGAAATGCTACACAGGATTAAAATAACGCTGCCACCATCTGCCTTGACCATTGAGACTATATCAAGCACGAGGCAAGAAACATTGCTTGACTTGAAGAGTACTTTCTCTATAACTGTCATTAATTATGGGACGGTTGTCAGCCAACTATATCCAAAAGGCTAAGAGGATTCAACAATTGACACAGACGGGAAATTTAACAAACATTTATTGAGAACCAAATTATACTAAACACCACTATAAATCCTACTCTAACACTGGCCAATAGTTAGTTTAAGAAATTTAGACATGGAACAAAACCTCAGAGATCACACACATTACCTTAAGGCCTCTGTCTCTCCATCCGGTGGTGGATTCACTCTGTCACTCCCTGCTGTGCGATGTTCTCCACAGCCCCTCTCTCGACCCCGGTGTCCTGCACTTTGTCTCTAAATCTGCTATAGAACCAATATATACACCCCAAAGGGGGGGAAGGGGAGATTTGCTGTTGCTACCTACACCAAAAATGCAAGGGGAGTCGGGCCACACGTGCACAAATACTTAAGAATTTTCAATTAAGCTTGTTTGACATTCACAGTACACTCTTCAAGAGAGGAGTTATTAATTACGTGTGTGTGACTGACCTCTGACCAGGCTAAAAGGGGGGGGGGGGGGAGATCCATGGAGTTTACACATGAGAATCTGGGGTCTAATTCCATTACACTGTTTGATAAGAGTATCATGAAATATTACATTCTTGAAACTAGCTGACTAAGACTAACCCATGAATTTTTTAATCAACATACAAGATAACCCAGAGGTCATCTGGGCTGCAACGAATGCACGATAGAAAACGCGTATATCAACACTAACATTTAGTGTCAAGGTTTACGAATGCTGGTTAAGAGAAATGACTATTATTAGTAACAGTGTCAAATGATTATGTCTAATCGGGTTGAAAGTGTAACATTTATGGGGATGTAAAGAAACTAGACCTAGAAAAGTGGTCCTAGACAGTGATCTTAGCTAGATGACTTGGGTCTCTAGCAAAAACTTTATCTTGAAATTTATTTTTACTTTGTTTCATGTATGTGTCTAGGTAATAAGTCTACCTGGTGATGAGTGTCCAGGTTTCCCTGTTTGGAACCAGTGTATGGGTACATATTTTTTAAAATATTTGCATGCCTTTATGTTTCATTGAAATGTTGTAATGTTAAGCAATGTTTCTGTTGTGGTAAGAGGGTAGTCTTACTATCAGTATGTGCAGGGTGCATGGAGGTTGACCTGGCACTATTGAATGGCGGTATATGGATTGGCCCACAGGTATTCTGTAATCTTACGGTTCTGTTGCAGAGTTGTGATGTCAATTCTTTTGGTATTTTTCCATGTTTTTATACCTTGTATAACTCATACGTTTGGCTGTGGGTCATGAGGTCCCGAGCAGATGTTTGGGGAATGCCCCACTTGGGTAATGTTACCTGTTAATTACTTAGATTTAAATGTTAGAGTAGGAATATTATATATTTTTTTCATGTTGTTGATCATTATATTTGTATGTTTTGTTCTTCCGACCTCCTGAGGAAGACTTGCTAACCTGCCTAGTGTGCAGGCAGGATATGTCATTGTTTCATAGTATTTTTTATTGCCATATATGGTAACTCAGGGTTGTATTACGTAGCCTTGTGTCATTACTTGTATTTTGACATTATATTATTTTTAGTTACTTGTAATTTTCTGTACCATTAGGAATTTTTTTTTTAATTTTTTTATGTCATGTTAGTTTTAAAGGTGATTTTTGTTTTGGTCTTCCAGCCTTCAGGGGAAGCCTTGCTGGACTGCCTAGTGTGCAGTCAGGATTTGTCTTTTTTTCATTGATATACTGTATTGTCATATTATGATATTCGGAATTGTATCATGTGTGAGGTATCATTGCTTGTACTTTTGCCAAGATTTTTTTTGTACTTTTGTTTCTTTCATTGTACATTTATATGTTGTTCTTACTGAAGTGTTACTGTATAATGTACTTTGCATCGTGTTAATTTAGTTAGGTTACTTTTATCAATATGTCACTGGCATTTTTTTTTCTTTTAGGGTTAGTTATGGTATTTTGGATGAGTTAGGATAAGATAAAATTGGGCTTAATTTCATACCCCCGATTTTGTCTTAACTCCGGGGAAAGGGAGCCGTAACACCCCATGACCGCCCCCCCCCCCTTGAGAGTTCACACCCAGGGAAGCCTTCTCCAAGAGGTCAGCCCAGATGACCTCTGGGTTATCTTGTAGGTTGATTAAAAAATGCCTGGGTTAGTCTTAGTCAGCTAAGTTTCAAGTATGTAATATTTCATGATACTCTTGTCAACAGTGTAATGGAATTAGACGCCAGATTCTTATGTGTAAACAATCATGGATCTCAACCTTTTAGCCCGGTCAGAGGTCAGTCACACACACGTAATTAATAACTCCTCTCTTGAGGAGTGTATGGTGAATGTCAAACAAGCTTAATTGAAAATTCTTAAGTGTTTGTGCACGTGTGGCCCGACTCTTCAAGAGGGGACTTATTAATTACGTGTGTGGACTGACCTCTGATCGGGCTAAAAGGGGGAGATCATGGATGTTTACACATAAGAATCTGGGGTCTAATTCCATTACACTGTTTGACAAGAGTATCATGAAATATTACATACTTGAAACTATGCTGACTAAGACTAACCCAGGAATTTTTTAATCAACATACAAGATAACCCAGAGGTCATCTGGGCTCACCTCTTGGAGAAGGCTTCCCTGGGTGTGAACTCTCGGGGGGGGGGGGTCATGGGTGTTACACTCACCCAGCAGACCTCTCAAGGTGTCACCCTCGCCCTTTACATTGCTTTTTCTTTTCAATAGCGTTGTTGGTTCGACTGTTTTACACGTGGTCTCGCGTTTTAATATTTTCATTTTTTCCATAGTGTAAGAGCTGGAAGTTATCCGCATTCAAAATTTTATTTTATGTAGGCCAATTGGAAGATCGGATTAATATCAGCTAGGAGGTTTGCTGTCTTCTATGTTGTCTACCTTTATAAAATTCTAGTGTCATCGTGCAAAGGATGATACGGTACTACAGTTTACATCATTTGTGTCCAATATGAGGACCAGAGAGTACTGGATGCAGGCAATAGAACAGTACCATGGGGGGACTGAGCTCTTCATGGTTGTTGATCCGAATTTTACTGTGTTGACTATTACACTCTGGGTTCTATTGGTTAGGAAGTTTAAAAGGTCCATATTCCTACTTTGCCATTAATTTCTTTTTGTGTGCAATAACACCATGGTGGCATTTGTCGAAGGATTTCGCAAATTCTGTGTACATTACATCGACGTTCTGATTGTCTTCCATGGCATTAAGGCCATGTTATAGTGGTCCAGCAGTACTCACCTAATTGTGCTTGCGGGGGTTGAGCTTTGGCTCTTTGGTCCCGCAGTGTGAGAGGCAGGAGCGTCCTGTTCTCAACCCGTGTTGTCCACTTCATTAATAAAGTAAGTAATTATCAAGAAGGCACCAAACTGGAAAGGCTATGTAGCACCATCAAATGTGCGGAATAATCAGAGGGCGCCAAATATCACTAAGGATGCCAATACGAGAACAAAAACGCATAAGGCGAACGATATCAAAAGTATCCAAGTCACCTAGAATTCTATTGAGGGACAGGTGACCGCGAGGGACGGTCGGAAAGCAAGACACACGCTTGTCCTGGAAGTCAGGACATTCAAGAAGGACATGCGTGACCATAAGAGGGACAATGCAATTAGGACAATAAGGAGCAGGGCGGCGCTCCATCAAGTGACCATGGGTTAAGCGAGTATGGCCAATACGCAACCTCACCAGAGCTGTTTCCCATTGCCGGTTACGGTGGTATAAGGACGGCCACGAGGAAACACAACATTTAAGAGTACGTAGTTTGTTACCAGTAACAGATGACCAAGAAGCCTGCCAACGGGTAAGGATGGAGGAATGGATAACCGGGTAAAAGTCGGAATATGGAATACCTTTACGAGAGATGGGACAAGAGTGGACAGCTTCCTTGGTGGCAGCATCCGCACGCTCATTTAAAGACACACCAATATGGCTGGGAACCCAACAAAACTCAACCGACTTAAATTTACTGTGAACAAGAAACAGCTAATGCTGGATCTTGACAACTACTGCATGACCCGGATTAAAGGACCCGAGAGCCATGAGGGCACTACGAGTGTCAACAAGAACTACAAAGGAAGACTGATAACGAGAAAGCAGGAGACGATGAGCATAGAGAATAGCATAAAGCTCCGCTGTGAAGATGCTAGTCTCCAGAGGTAAGCGACACATATAAGTGCGATCAGGAAAAACAACAGAGTAGCCAACACCGTCCGCAGACTTAGAACCATCGGTGAAGACAGAAACGGAGCGGGAGTGAGAAGAAAAGTGCTCAAGGAAAAGGCGTTTTAGAACCGTAGGAGGGGTAAAAGCTTTAGTGATGCAGGTCAAGGATGTACAAAACCGCGGAAGGGGGACTCTCCACGGGGGCAGAGAAGGAACAACACCAGGAGAAATATTAGAAATACGAACGGAAAGAAAATCCTGTAAGCGAGATAACCGGACAGAAAGAGGGAGGTGGTGAAGAGGAACAGGAACCGCAGGAGGGGTAAAAGTTAAAGCACGACAGAGGCGAGAGGAAGGACGTTGTAAGGAACGCACAAGATAGCGAAGACAGTAGCAATCACAGCGGTCCTGGAGAGAAAGGAAGCCAGTGTCAACATACAAGATAAGGACGGGAGTTGAACGAAAGGCACCAGAACTGAGGTGCAACCCAGTATGGTGCAAAGCATCAAGACGGCGAAGAATAGAAGGAGAAAGCAGGGCAACCATAATCGAGCTTAGACAGGACGAGAGAGACATGTAAAGCAAGAAGAGTGCGCCTATCTGCTCCCCAAGAAGTATGGGACAATACCCAAAGGAGGGTAAGGCCTTAGAGCACTCAACACGGAGGTAAGAGATATGGGGAGACCAAGACAAATGATAGTCAAGGAATAACTCCAAAAGCTTCGCGGAATCTTTGTACTCAAGGGGATGACCATAACGTGACAAAGAGGGACGAAGAACGACCCGTTTCCGAGTAAAAGTCATGGCACAACTCTTAGAAGTAGAGAACTTGAAGCCATGATCGGTGGCCCAAGACGACACGGCATCAATCGCAAGTTGAGGCCGGTGCGGAAGGAGAGGCGAATCATCACCCTGACAGCAAAGGGTAAGATCATCGACATAGAGCGCGGAGAAGACACCTGAAGGAAGAGAGGAAAGAAGACCATTGAGGGCAACCAGAAAAAGAGTAGTGCTCAGAACACTACCCTGGGTCACACTTTCGTATTGCTGAAAAGAGGCAGAGAGAGCGGTACCAAGGCGCACCCGAAAGGAACGATGAGAGAGGAAGCTGCGGAGAAAGAGGGAGATGACCACGAAGGCCAAAAGAATGAAGCTGGGATAGAATATGATATCGCCAAGTGGTGTCGTAAGCCTTTTCCAGGTAAAAAAGGACGGCAATAACGGAGGTCTTTGCAGCAAAAGCAGTACGAATATAGACCTCCAAGTTCACCAGGACATCTGTCGTGCTGTGGCACTTGCGGAAACCAAATTGAGAAGGGGAGAGAAGGTGATGGTGTTCAAGGAACCACATCAGACGAACGTTAACCATACGTTCAAAAAGTTTGCAGACACAACTTGTGAGGAGAATAGGGCGAAGTCCTTAGGACCGCAGAGGGCTAGGGCAGAACGAAGTTCAGAGAGAGAGAGAGAGAAAGGGATCGTTATAGGGAAGTCGAAGACGAGTGCAGAAATCTAAAGGACGAGACTCAAGGACAGGTTTACGAAGAAGGAAAGATTGGGGAAGATGAAGACCAGAGCTAACAGAAGAAAAGTGAGAACCCAGTTCGGTAGCGACCTGCACGGGCCCACTACAAGAGTACCATGGAGGTGAAGGACTGGTGAAACATCAGGAACGAACTTACCTGCTATCTAGCAGATACGCTTCCAGATCTGTGGCAGAGGAGTTTCAGACGTAATGGTGGAGACATAAGATGCCCAACATTCATGTTTAGCCGTACGGATGGCTCTGCAGGCCACCGCACTTGCTTTCCGAAAGAAAAGAAAAGAATCGGCCGTCTGCCGACGGTGGTGCCTCTTCCAGGCTGCACGCTTACAGCGGACAGCCCGAGCACTAGTGCGAAAGTGCTAGCCCGAGCACTAGTGCAGAAGTGCTAGCCCGAGCACTAGTGCGGAAGTCCACGGAAGTGCGTTCCACCAGGGAACGCACTTCCGTGGACCTGAGAGGAAGAGCAAGGAATAGAGTGAAGGGCAGCGTCGAAGACAGTGTCATGAAAAAGGAGGAGAGCTGCGAGGGAGAGGCAGAAGGGAGAGGTCAGGGAGAGCAGCACTGAGGGTAAATAGGTTTCAGTTCACTTTAGCAAATTGCCACCTAGGGAAGGAGAGGGAAGGGCGAAAAGAGAAAATGGAAACAAGGATGGGGAAATGGTCAGTGCCATGGAGGTCATCAAGAACCTGCCATGTGAAATCTAAGTAAAGAGAAGACGAGCAAAGAGAAAGATCAAGACAGGAAAGGGTGTGAGTCCGAGAGTCCAAATGAGTGGGCTCACCAGAATTCAGAAGAGACAGGGAAGAGAGAGGATAAACGGCTCAAGAAGGCGACCTCGGGTATTCGTCAGAACATCACTCCAAAGAGAGTGACGACAATTGAAATCACCCAGCAGAGCACAGGCTCCGGCAAGGAGTCCAGCTGGTGTTTCAGATCAGGAAGAGAAAGCGGGACACTCGGGGGAGATAATGGAACAAACTGTGTACCATTCCCCACAAAGATACGAGCAGCAGAACAATGAAGAGGCAAAGGAAAAAGTAAGGGGACAAAGGGAACATCAGAGCGAATCAAGAGAGCAGAAGAATTAGGAGCCCCAGCAACAGCTGGGGGGGGGGGGGGAAGAGGGAAAGGAATAGCCACGAAAGCGACCAGGATGAGCACCAAGCATCGGCTCCTGGAGACAGACACAAACGGGCGAAAACCGCGAAATCAGAAGTTGGAGTTCGAGAAAATTGGCGTAATAACCTCCCACGTTCCATTGAAGAATAGACATCGACGAGAAGAGAAAGGACAACAACAGAATAACAAGGAAGAAACAAAGGCGAAAGAGCAACACAGCACGTTAAAGAATATCAGGGTCGGGATCAGGGTCAGCAAAGTCAGGGTTAGGGGCATGGGTAAACTGAGCAAAGACGGAGGGAAGGAAGCGGGCAAACAGACCAGAGGTGGGCGGGCGGGGTCCGGAGGAGAAAGAGGAGACAACGGAGAGGAGCAGTCAAGGGCAGCAGAAGGAAGAGGGGGAGTAAAAAGAGGGGAGCGCACCTCAGCAAGGGCAGCAACCAAGAGGGAATAAATGGAGGAGAAGGATGGGAAGGAGGATCGGAGGGAGACGAGGAAGAAGACACAGGAGACATGACAGACCAGGTAGAAAGAAGGGGAACCCCAGACAGAGGACCAGGAGGGGGGCCCTTCGGGACAGAAGTCAAAGGAACAGAGGAGGGGGCAGTGGGCGTATCAGTGTCCAAGGCCCGGAAACGGTTGTGGGTCTGAGGAAGGTAGGAAGGAC
Source organism: Procambarus virginalis (assembly GCA_020271785.1). NCBI lineage: Eukaryota > Metazoa > Arthropoda > Malacostraca > Decapoda > Cambaridae > Procambarus > Procambarus virginalis. Next base: position 56,398 of record WNGS01167019.1, on the reverse strand, counting down.
GAGGAGAGGAAGAGCGCAACATGCGAGCATAAGATACGTTAACATAAGGCGAGAGCCGGCGAACCTGGCGCCTTGCTTCAGGAAAAGATAAACGCTCCCAGTGCTTCAAGTTGAGGACGGCTGCCTCAAGCTTGTAATGGATACAGGCACGGGAGAAGGTAGGATGGGCCTCACCGCAGTTGAAGCAGCGAGCCTGGGGAGAAGTGCACTCCGACTTAGAGTGACCTTTGCCCCCACACAAAGGACAGAGAGAGACAGTCCCAGAGCAGCGGAGGGCACCATGCCCAAACCTCCAGCACTTGTTACAAAGTTGAGGAGAAGGAATATACTCCTGGACAGAGCACCTGACACCAGCAAGAATGACAGAGGATGGAAGGGTCCTACCATCACAGGTGATCTTCACAACCCGAAGGGGTTGACGGCGACGACCACGAGGGGGATGAGTAAACGAGTCTACCAGGAGGACAGAATGGCCTTGGGCATCAAGGATATACCGAATGTTATCTGGTTGATACCTGGTTGACGGGGTTCTGGGAGTTCTTCTACTCCCCAAGCCCGGCCCGAGGCCAGGCTTGACTTGTGAGAGTTTGGTCCACTAGGCTGTTGCTTGGAGCGGCCCGCAGGCCCACATACCCACCACAGCCCGGTTGGTCCGGCACTCCTTGGAGGAATAAATCTAGTTTCCTCTTGAAGATATCCACGGTTGTTCCAGCAATATTTCTTATGCTTGCTGGGAGGACGTTGAACAACCGCGGACCTCTGATGTTTATACAGTGTTCTCTGATTGTGCCTATGGCACCTCTGCTCTTCACTGGTTCTATTCTGCATTTTCTTCCATATCGTTCACTCCAGTACGTCGTTATTTTACTGTGCAGATTTGGTACTTGGCCCTCCAGTATCTTCCAAGTGTATATTATTTGATATCTCTCTCGTCTTCTTTCTAGTGAGTACATTTGGAGAGCTTTGAGACGATCCCAAAATTTAGGTGCTTTACCTCGTCTATGCGTGCCGTATACGTTCTCTGTATTCCCTCTATTTCAGCAATCTCTCCTGCTCTGAAGGGGGAAGTGAGTACTGAGCAGTACTCAAGACGGGACAACACAAGTGACTTGAAGAGTACAACCATTGTGATGGGATCCCTGGATTTGAAAGTTCTCGTAATCCATCCTATCATTTTTCTGGCTGTCACAATATTTGCTTGGTTATGCTTCTTAAACGTTAGGTCGTCAGACATTATTATTCCCAAATCCTTTACATGCTGTTTTCCTACTATGGGTACATTTGATTGTGTTTTGTACTCTGTATTATGTTTAAGGTCCTCATTTTTACCGTACCTGAGTACCTGGAATTTATCACTGTTAAACATCATGTTATTTTCTGATGCCCAGTCGAAAACTTTATTAATATCAGCTTGAAGTTTTTCAATGTCTTCAGCCGAGGTAATTTTCATACTGATTTTTGTGTCATCTGCAAAGGATGATACGAAGCTGTGACTTGTATTTTTGTCTATATCTGATATGAGAATAAGGAAAAGCAGCGGTGCAAGGACTGTACCCTGAGGTACAGAGCTTTTAACTGCACTTGGACTAGATTTTATATGGTTGACCGTTACTTGCTGAGTCCTGTTTGACAGAAAACTGAGTATCCAGCGTCCTACTTTACCAGTTATTCCCATTGACTTCATTTTGTGTGCTATCACGCCATGGTCACATTTATCGAAAGCCTTTGCGAAGTCCGTGTATATCACATCAGCATTCTGTTTTTCTTCTAATGCCTCAGTGACTTTGTCGTAGTGCTCAAGTAGCTGTGAGAGGCACGATCTTCCCGCTCGAAATCCATGTTGGCCTGGGTTGTGACGGTCATTGGTCTCCATGAAATTGGTGACCTGACTCCTAATCACTCTCTCAAATACTTTTATGATGTGCGATGTTAGTGCAACTGGTCTATAATTCTTTGCCAATGCTTTGCTCCCTCCCTTGTGTAGAGGGGCTATGTCTGCTACTTTAAGTGCATCATGCATATCGTGGCAGTCCTGCAGATTCCAAACACCGGTCGCAACATGGGGTGGGAGGAGAATAGTGTCAACACTGGCATTCAACCGAGCGTTCTTTGAGACCCGAACAGAGATCTCGCCAAGGCAGGATAAGGCAGCCAAGCGGGAAGCTGCATCCTGAGAAGGAGCAGCAACGACACGTGTACCGAGACGAGTGGGGTTGAAGGTAACAGACGCATCCACGGAATCAACATGATGCCGATGGAGGGAGAAATCGTCAGGAGGCGCAGAATCAAGAGGGAAGAGATCAAAGTATTTGGCCCATGAAGCTGGACCAAACAAGGCCTGATACGTATCAGTACGGGAAGGAATCGAGCGAATGCGGCCATGGCGCGGACGGCGTTGAGAACCCCAGAGAGAGAGGGGTCAAAAGGCGCAGTAGTCACAACGAGACTTAGCCGCACCAGGGGACGAAGTGGTCACCACTGGGGGCTTGAGGCTCGACCCAACCACAGAGGAGGGAGGGGAGCTGGGGGAAGAAGTCAGGAGAGTCAAAGGAGGAGCAAGGTCGGGGCCCAACGCAGCGGAAGCTACAAAGCTCGGTCTTCCAATACAAGGCCGACTCGGGGGCTTGGTCGCCCACCCCATGAGCCCGAGAGGGTACAACAGAAACATTCAACGACATACAGAGGAAGAGTGATAAATTCATCCACGAATATGCCCCCATACCCACCATGGAGCCACAATTAGAGGCAGGACACGCAACAGGAAGCTATCACCGATCATGCCGGGGCCCCCTAGGGGTGCGTTGTGAGTATACGCCCCACAAACGCCACCTTAAGAACCGTCAGTCCGTCGAGATCGGGTTCAGCGACGAAAGGGGGATTGACAATAAAAGGTTCCCCTCGCTCGAGACGTTGGGTACTACAGTTCTACGGGTGCAAAAGTATGCCTCCTCATGCACCCGGGCGTCAAAATAGAAGAAGTCCAAAGGAATAACCAAAACAAGCAAAAGGTCGGCAGAAAATGACAAGCAGGTAGGATAAGAGGGGGGAGAACAACGAAACAGAAGGAAAAGGAAAAGTCATTCAGCATAATTAGAGAGGACAGCAGCAGGAGCACAAGGCCACAAAAGGACAGAGTACTGTCCCAAGGAGACTTCATTAATAAAACAATGTGAGGAGAAGCCGCAGGACACGGGTTCAACACTGCTGCCATCACCTTCAAAGCTCACACGGCATCACCTCCACTCCTCACACCCTATTGATTTTGGCCTAGGCTGGCCAAATGTCAAGGTCGTTGGCATATACTGTGTCATGTGGGAGGGGTTGGTGGCCCTCACTGATGGTGTTTGTCTAGTTGACTCATCCCTCGGAGACCGGCACTCATCCCCCAGGGGGGGGGGGGAGACCGGCACTCATCCCCGGGGGGGGGGGGAGGCCAGCACTCATTGACACGAATTGTATTTATTTATATAAGCAAGCGTTCTTACATTCGTGTACATTTGAACTTCAACATTGAGAGGAGAAGCAGAGACAATATTAATATTACACACATGTAAAGCAGAAGTGAGCCAGGCTGCTTGGCTGCCACATGCTGAGGAAGACGGCAGAGGACACCTCACGAGAGGCTGCATGAGAGGCTGCAGGAGGCCTCTACAGTACAACACGGTGAAGAGCCACATCTGAGAGCCATGGTGCCAAACTTGCGCAGTGAACATTTCCATATGTATAACAAGTGGGCACCTTGTGGAGCTGGAGATGAGTAAGGCCCCACAAGGGCTCTCACCTCGGGTGCTGACAGCAGCCAACACGCGCCCTCATAATCACAACACACACCACACAACTCACACAAACTGTGAACACATACACTATGCTGCCATACACAAGACCACTTGTACAACCACATTCAACAATAGAGTCGCTGCCCCAACACACAACCCATTCAAGGTCACCAACAAACAAAACGTTAAGAAAGGTCTAAGCAACTTAAGAGTTTAAGAAGAGGTCTAAGAGAAGGTGGAGATAAGCACATATATAGCACTAAACCAACATGGATTAAGGGATGACAATTCCTGCCTGGCCAGCTTGCTCCAGCTGCATGACGGAGGCAACACACACTAGTGTGGCCAGGGCGCATATTTACCCGTGTAACAGCCTTGGTTTGAGTGGGTGAGAGGAGAGGTTAAGCAGCGCCAGCTGGTGAGACGCGCGCGTGACAAGGAAGGTGGTCCACCGGACGCCGCAGCACGCAATCTCCACCAGGAATACAAAGACAAAAATGTCTAAGAAGTGCTACTATAGCATAAATAGAGCAGATGTAAAGCATAAGGTCCAGATCTAGCAACAACAGTTTGGTAAGTATCTTATGGAACAGGAAACATTCCTGGAATTATGGTTGATATCACACCAAACCCACATCCCAGAGAACACGTCAAACGGATATGATCAGCTGAATTACAAATGTGAATACAGGGTGAATGGGGACCTTAAATATCACACAGGTGGACCATGCACCATCACCACCACCAGTCTTTATCTGGTCAACACACACGATGGTGGGTGAGGTCCAGAGGTGTGGAGCAGACTACCACCAGCTGGCAGGCAGATGGCACTTGCTCACGCCCACAGTAGCAGCTCCCTCAACCACAGTAGCAGCTCCCTCACCCACGGTAGCAGCTCCCTCACCCACAGTAGCAGCTCCCTCACCCACAGTAGCAGCTCCCTCACCCGCAGTAGCAGCTCCCTCACCCACAGTAGCAGCTCCCTCACCCACAGTAGCAGCTCCCTCACCCACGTAGCAGCTCCCTCACCCACAGTAGACAGCTCCCTCACCCACAGTAGCAGCTNCTTGCGTCATTATATAATGGAATGTGAAAAAATCGCGGAATTAGAGATAACACCATCAATAGTGTCCAAGAAATGTGTAAGTACTTCATTCATAATGATGTACTGCCAGGAATCTTAGCGAAGTATCCAAAATTTGCTTACTGTAGGTAATGCATGCACATGACTGTAAAGCTGCCGCCCAGTTGGGTGGGTGTGGAGCACATGACTGTAAAGCTGCCGCCCAGTTGGGTGGGGTGGAGAACATGACTGTAAAGCTGCCGCCCAGTTGGGTGGGTGTGGAGCACATGACTGTAAAGTTGCCGCCCATTTGGGTGGGTGTGGAGCACATGACTGTAAAGCTGCCGCCCATTTGGGTGGTGTGGAGCACATGACTGTAAAGCTACCGCCCAGTTGGGTGGGTGTGGAGCACATGACTGTAAAGCTGCCGCCCAGTTGGGTGGGTGTGGAGCACATGACTGTAAAGCTGCCGCCCAGTTGGGTGGGTGTGGAGCACATGACTGTAAAGCTACCGCCCAGTTGGGTGGGTGTGGACCATATGACTGTAAGCTGCCGCCCAGTTGGGTGGATGTGGAGCACATGACTGTAAAGCTGCCGCCCAGTTGGGTGGGGGTGGACCATATGACTGTAAAGCTGCGCCCAGTTGGGTGGGTGTGGAGCACATGACTGTAAAGCTGCCGCCCAGTTGGGTGGGTGTGGAGCACATGACTGAAGCTGCCGCCCAATTGGGTGGGTGTGGAGCAAGACTAGTAACTGTGTGACTCACCATAGATGTAAAGTGCCTTGTATAGTGACTGTTGTGAGCCTCTTGTTGAATCACTTGTGACACAAAAGATTATTGATGTGTGTATTTGGGTGGGTGATTATGTATATATATTATATATATATATATATATATATAAGATATATATATATATATATATATATATATATATATTTATATATAATATATATATATATATTGGTATATTTTGGTAGCAGTCTTTCCTGTAGACATATATTATTAAATATGACCGAAAAAGTAAGATTAATAATTCTAACACGAATTTTCTCTATTTTCCTTATGTTTCTTTTTACTGGTGACGGTAAACGAAAATCAATTCTCCAAAATTCATTTTATTTCTAGTCTGACGCGACACTTGAGCGCGTTTCGTAAAACTTATTACATTTTCAAAGACTTTAGTTTATCTACACACAACTTATGCTTTATGAAACAACATTGGCTTTTATACCTGCATTTGGGTGAGGTGATGTAATACATTAGTGGGGTGAAACACAGAACATGGAAAACGGGGTATAGATTTGTAGAAGTAGAGGTTGGGTACCAATAGAACTGCAGAAGGCCTATTGGCCCATATTTCTTGATGTTTCTATATTGGAGCGGAGTCTTCTACCCACTTCAAGACTCCGCTCCAATATAGAAACATCAAGAAATATGGGCCAATAGGCCTTCTGCAGTTCTATTGGTACCCAACCTCTACTTCTACAAATCTATACCCCGTTTTCCATGTTCTGTGTTTCACCCCACTAATGTATTACATCACCTCACCCAAATGCAGGTATAAAAGCCAATGTTGTTTCATAAAGCATAAGTTGTGTGTAGATAAACTAAAGTCTTTGAAAATGTAATAAGTTTTACGAAACGCGCTCAAGTGTCGCGTCAGACTAGAAATAAAAATGAATTTTGGAGAATTGATTTTTCGTTTGCCGTCACCAGTAAAAGAAACATAAGGAAAATAGAGAAAATTCGTGTTAGAATTATTAATCTTACTTTTTCGGTCATATTTAATAATATATATATATATATATATATATATATATTATATATATATATATATGTGTATATATAATATATATATATATATATATATGTATATATATATATATGTCGTACCTAGTAGCCAGAACGCACTTCTCAGCCTACTATGCAAGGCCCGATTTGCCTAATAGGCCAAGTTTTCATGAATTAATTGTTTTTCGACTACCTAACCTACCTAACCTAACCTAACTTTTTCGGCTACCTAACCTAACCTATAAAGATAGGTTAGGTTAGGTTAGGTAGGGTTGGTTAGGTTCGGTCACATAACAACGTTAATTTTAACTCAAAAAAAATTGACCTCATACATAAGGAAATGGGTAGCTTTATCATTTCATAAGAAAAAATTGAGAAAATATATTAATTCAGGAAAACTAGGCTTATTAGGCAAATCTGGCCTGCATAGTAGGCCAAAAAGTGAGTTCTGGCTACTAGGTACGACATATATATATATATATATATATATATATATATATATATATATATATATATATATATATATACGTATGTATATGTACAGGTATGCACGAGTATGTGTACATGTATATATAACATTAATAATTTGTAACTTGCGTCAAAAGATTGTTAATTGCTTAGCTAAACGAACTAGAGGGTTCAGTTCCTGAACCGATTATGTGCCTCTGTAATCCTTTACACCACTGCCCACGGATGGGTATGGGGTGCATAATAAAGAAAGAAATTGAATTGAAATGCTGGCAATCCCAATCATTATGGCCGAAGAGGAGGAGGACGAGGGAGAGAATCAGTAATAGCGAGAATCCGTCTTGGATACAAATATCCATGGAGATATGGAATGGAAGCAACAGTTGATCAACGAAGTTGCAGAATCTGTGGTGAGAGTGATGGACACGGCCTTGACCACTATCTACGTGAATGTGAACACCTGAGAGACATTAGGAATATGTGTTGAATAATAAACCCCACATTGTTTGAGTTAGGAAAACACTATTTGTCAAATATTGATACTGTTCTTAAAAGATTTCCCCATTTTGCACCCGCAAGATAACGTAAGCATTTAAGGGTTGATAGATGTTAATCTTCTTGTTTGAGGAGCTGTTCACTTGAGACAGTTAAGCAAGTCCCAGCTGTGTCTGGGTACAAGTGACAGGATGAACAACCCAGCGGGTTTTCTTCCTATTGGGGAGTGTTGTACATTCTGCTATGGCGATGTGTCCACTCACAGGATGAGTGGCGCTGCCCAATACTGTCACTATGGCGGTGTGTCCACTCACAGGATGAGTGGCGCTGCCCAATACTCTCACTATGGCGGTGTGTCCGTCACAGGATGAGTGGTGCTGCCCAATACTGTCACTATGGCGATGTGTCCACTCACAGGATGAGTGGCGCTGCCCAATACTGTCACTATGGCGGTGTGTCCACTCACAGGATGAGTGGCGCTGCCCAATACTGTCACTATGGCGGTGTGTCCGTCACAGGATGAGTGGCGCTGCCCAATACTGTCACTATGGCGGTGTGTCCACTCACAGGATGAGTGACGCTGCCCAATACTGTCACTATGGCGGTGTCCACTCACAGGATGAGTGGCGCTGCCCAATACTGTCACTATGGCGGTGTGTCCACTCACAGAATGAGTGACGCTGCCCAATACTGTCACTATGGCGGTGTGTCCGCTCACAGGATGAGTGGCGCTGCCCAATACTGTCACTATGGCGGTGTGTCCACTCACAGGATGAGTGGCGCTGCCCAATACTGTCACTATGGCGGTGTGTCCACTCACAGGATGAGTGACGCTGCCCAATACTGTCACTACGGCGGTGTGTCCACTCACAGGATGAGTGACGCTGCCCAATACTGTCACTATGGCGGTATGTCCACTCATAGGATGAGTGACGCTGCCCAATACTGTCACTATGGCGGTGTGTCCACTCACAGGATGAGTGGCGCTGCCCAATACTGTCACTATGGCGGTGTGTTCACTCACAGGATGAGTGACGCTGCCCAATACTGTCACTATGGCGGTATGTCCACTCACAGGATGGGTGGCGCTGCCCAATAAAGTCACTATGGCGGTGTGTCCACTCACAGGATGAGTGACGCTGCCCAATACTGTCACTATGGCGGTATGTCCACTCACAGGATGGGTGGCGCTGCCCAATACTGTCACTATGCCGGTGTGTCCACTCACAGGATGAGTGACGCTGCCCAATACTGTCACTATGGCGGTATGTCCACTCACAGGATGGGTGACGCTGCCCAATACTGTCACTATGGCGGTGTGTCCACTCACAGGATGAGTGGCGCTGCCCAATACTGTCACTATGGCGGTGTGTCCACTCACAGGATGAGTGGTGCTGCCCAATACTGTCACTATGGCGGTGTGTCCACTCACAGGATGAGTGGTGCTGCCCAATACTGTCACTATGGCGGTGTGTCCACTCACAGGATGAGTGGTGCTGCCCAATACTGTCACTATGGCGGTGTGTCCACTCACAGGATGAGTGGTGCTGCTCAATACTGTCACTATGGCGGTGTGTCCACTCACAGGATGAATGGCGCTGCCCAATACTGTCACTATGGCGGTGTGTCCACTCACAGGATGAGTGGCGCTGCCCAATACTGTCACTATGGCGGTGTGTCCACTCACAGATGAGTGGCGCTGCCCAATAAACTCGCCCCTCGGGGCAAAATAAAACAATAGAAAATAAAACTACCTCCCCCCCCCCCCCCCCGAACACTACCTGACCCCCCCCCCACAAACCCTACCCCCCCACACCCCAGGTAACCAGTTAACATGCCAGGACTCTCACCTGGGCGGGAGACCCCCAGTAATTACAGGTGTGTGAGGGCCAGATGCGGCACACGCCCACACCAAAAACTTCCGCCCAGCAAGATTACCTTGATGTTACCTGTGGTGATTCCGAGGATCGACGCCCCCGTGGTCCGGTCTCTTGGTGGTGGTCTGGTCAACGCGGCTGCTCGCAGCCTCTCATATGAATCAGTTCAGATCAACTAGGATACCACAGCCTGGTTGATCTGGCATCCTTTGGAGGTGTTTATCTTATTCCTGTGTTAGAGAAATTCTCGCCCTCTTCAATAAACAACATGAAAGTTGATGACCCAGACTGCTTCTTTATGAATGACATTCAAGCTGCAGATAATATAACGGATATTACCACAAACTCGGAAGACTTTGAGAGAGAAATTGACAATATGCCTATGCACTCAGCCCCTGGGCCTGACTCATGGAATTCAATATTCATAAAGAAATGTAAAGTACCAGTAGCGAGAGCACTCAGCGTAATATGGAGAAAGAGCCTGGATACAGGGGAGATACCAGCAGCACTTAAATCTGCAGATATAGCTCCGTTGCACAAGGGGGGGAGTAAAGCCTTGGCAAAAAATTATAGGCCAGTTGTACTAACATCACACATAATAAAAGTGTTTGAAAGAGTGATTAGGAATCAAATTTCTAGTTTTATGGAAAACAATGAATTGCACAATCCAGGACAACATGGATTTAGAGCGGGAAGATCCTGTCTGTCACAGTTACTCAACCACTATGACAAAATCACAGAAGCCCTAGAAGAAAAGCAAAATGCAGATGTTGTATACACAGACTTTGCAAAGGCTTTCGACAAATGTGACCATGGGGTGATAGCTCACAAAATGAGGTCAATGGGAATAACTGGAAAAGTAGGACGCTGGATACTCAATTTCCTGTCGAACAGAACACAAAGAGTAACAGTCAATCAGATAAAATCGAGTCCAAGCGATGTTAAAAGCTCTGTACCTCAAGGTACAGTCCTTGCACCGCTACTGTTCCTTATTCTCATATCTGATATAGACAAAAATACACGTCACAGCTTCGTGTCATCCTTCGCAGATGACACAAAAATCAGCATGAAAATTACCTCTGCTGAAGACATTGAAAAACTACAAACAGATGTCAACAAAGTTTTCGATTGGGCAGCAGAAAATAATATGATGTTTAACAGTGATAAATTTCAGGTACTCAGGTACGGCAAAAATGAGGATCTGAAACATAATACAGGGTACAAAACACAATCAAATCTTCCCATAGTAGAAAAACAGCATGTCAAGGATTTGGGAATAATGATGTCCGACGATCTAACGTTTAGGGAGCATAACCAAGCAAATATCGCATCAGCCAGAAAAATGATAGGATGGATTACGAGAACTTTCAAATCCAGGGATCCCATCACAATGGTTGTACTCTTCAAGTCACTTGTGTTGTCCCGTCTCGAATACTGCTCAGTACTCACTTCCCCCTTCAGAGCAGGAGAGATTGCTGAAATAGAGGGAATACAGAGAACATATACGGCACGCATAGACGAGATAAAACACCTAAATTATTGGGATCGTCTCAAAGCTCTCCAAATGTACTCTCTAGAAAGGAGACGAGAGAGATACCAAATAATATACACGTGGAAAATACTGGAGGGCCAGGTCCCAAATCTACACAGTAAAATAACAACGTACTGGAGTGAACGATATGGAAGAAAATGCAAGATTGAACCAGTGAAGAGCAGAGGTACCATAGGCACAATCAGACAACACTGTATAAACATCAGAGGTCCGCGGTTGTTCAACGTCCTCCCAGCGACTATAAGAAATATTGCCGGAACAACCGTGGACATCTTCAAGAGAAAACTGGACAAGAGAAAACTGGACTGAGAAAACTAGGATGGGCCTCACCGCAGTTGAAGCAGCGAGCCTGGGGAGAAGTGCACTCCGACTTAGTGTGACCTTTGCCCCCACACAAAGGACAGAGAGAGACAGTCCCAGAGCAGCGGAGAGCACCATGCCCAAACCTCCAGCACTTGTTACAAAGTCGAGGAGAAGGAATATACTCCTGGACAGAGCACCTGACACCAGCAAGAATGACAGAGGATGGAAGGTCCTACCATCAAAGGTGATCTTCACAACCCGAAGGGGTTGACGGCGACGACCACGAGGGGGACGAGTAAACGAGTCTACCAGGAGGACAGAATGGCCTTGGGCATCAAGGATATACCGAATGTTATCTGGTTGATACCTGGTTGATACCTGGTTGACGGGGTTCTGGGAGTTCTTCTACTCCCCAAGCCCGGCCCGAGGCCAGGCTTGACTTGTGAGAGTCTGGTCCACTAGGCTGTTGCTTGGAGCTGCCCGCAGGCCCACATACCCACCACAGCCCGGTTGGTCCGGCACTCCTTGGAGGAATAAATCTAGTTTCCTCTTGAAGATATCCACGGTTGTTCCAGCAATATTTCTTATGCTTGCTGGGAGGACGTTGAACAACCGTGGACCTCTGATGTTTATACAGTGTTCTCTGATTGTGCCTATGGCACCTCTGCTCTTCACTGGTTCTATTCTGCATTTTCTTCCATATCGTTCACTCCAGTACGTCGTTATTTTACTGTGCAGATTTGGTACTTGGCCCTCCAGTATCTTCCAAGTGTATATTATTTGATATCTCTCTCGTCTTCTTTCTAGTGAGTACATTTGGAGAGCTTTGAGACGATCCCAATAATTTAGGTGCTTTACCTCGTCTATGCGTGCCGTATGTTCTCTGTATTCCCTCTATTTCAGCAATCTCTCCTGCTCTGAAGGGGGAGTGAGTACTGAGCAGTACTCAAGACGGGACAACACAAGTGACTTGAAGAGTACAACCATTGTGATGGGATCCCTGGATTTGAAAGTTCTCGTAATCCATCCTATCATTTTTCTGGCTGTCGCAATATTTGCTTGGTTATGCTCCTTAAACGTTAGGTCGTCAGACATATTATTCCCAAATCCTTTACATGCTGTTTTCCTACTATGGGTACATTTGATTGTGTTTGTACTCTGTATTATGTTTAAGGTCCTCATTTTTACCGTACCTGAGTACCTGGAATTTATCACTGTTAAACATCATGTTATTTCTGATGCCCAGTCGAAAACTTTATTAATATCAGCTTGAAGTTTTTCAATGTCTTCAGCCGAGGTAATTTTCATACTGATTTTGTGTCATCTGCAAAGGATGATACGAAGCTGTGACTTGTATTTTTGTCTATATCTGATATGAGAATAAGGAAAAGCAGCGGTGCAAGGACTGTACCCTGAGGTACAGAGCTTTTAACTGCACTTGGACTAGATTTTATATGGTTGACCGTTACTCGCTGAGTCCTGTTTGACAGAAAACTGAGTATCCAGCGTCCTACTTTACCAGTTATTCCCATTGACTTCATTTTGTGTGCTATCACGCCATGGTCACATTTATCGAAAGCCTTTGCGAAGTCCGTGTATCAGCATTCTGTTTTTCTTCTAATGCCTCAGTGACTTTGTCGTAGTGCTCAAGTAGCTGTGAGAGGCACGATCTTCCCGCTCGAAATCCATGTTGGCCTGGGTTGTGAAGGTCATTGGTCTCCATGAAATTGGTGACCTGACTCCTAATCACTCTCTCAAATACTTTTATGATGTGCGATGTTAGTGCAACTGGTCTATAATTCTTTGCCAATGCTTTGCTCCCTCCCTTGTGTAGAGGGGCTATGTCTGCTACTTTAAGTGCATCATGCATATCGTGGCAGTCCTGCAGATTCCAAACACCGGTCGCAACATGGGGTGGGAGGAGAATAGTGTCAACACTGGCATTCAACCGAGCGTTCTTTGAGACCCGAACAGAGATCTCGCCAAGGCAGGATAAGGCAGCCAAGCGGGAAGCTGCATCCTGAGAAGGAGCAGCAACGACACGTGTACCGAGACGAGTGGGGTTGAAGGTAACAGACGCATCCACGGAATCAACATGATGCCGATGGAGGGAGAAATCGTCAGGAGGCGCAGAATCAAGAGGGAAGAGATCAAAGTATTTGGCCCATGAAGCTGGACCAAACAAGGCCTGATACGCATCAGTACGGGAAGGAATCGAGCGAATGCGGCCATGGCGCGGACGGCGTTGAGAACCCAGAGAGAGGGGTCAAAGGCGCAGTAGTCACAACGAGACTTAGCCGCACCAGGGACGAAGTGGTCACCACTGGGGGCTTGAGGCTCGACCCAACCACAGAGGAGGGAGGGGAGCTGGGCG
>WNGS01167018.1:30694-44211 GCA_020271785.1 Procambarus virginalis | reverse complement strand
ATTGTTGATAGAGTAGATCAGTAGATCTCTATATCACATAGGCAGTACTAAGGCAATGTTTTCTGTTATGACGATGGTGATGTTCTGCTCTCACCATCGAATTATTTATTGAAAACATCTAGAAATATATAATAGCTATGGTGCAGTAAACACCTAATGTTCAATCTTGCTAAAAGTGCTGTGGTGATTTATCTGTCATGACAAGTTTTGTCGAGATCCCAATCTAAAATTACTAGGCAGAGAGATTGCAGTAAAGTATCCCTGAAAAGTCTCTGGGGGATATGATGTCCTCATAGAGGCGATTTGTCCGTTTTTCTTATCCTATTAGAGAGCCAAAGTTCAGAACAAATGTCATCATTAATAAATTCGGTCATCTTGATATCTGGTCGAAAGTAAAATCATTTAACAGTCAATGTCTGAACATGAATCGATGTGAACAATGGGACCTACACAAATCCTGACCTTGGTAAACTTAATTGTGAAAGTGGAAATGTTCTCTATATATCTTTGGAGTGTCCACCCTCGCACTCATTGTAATCTACCCGGCCTTGCCCACACCCATACTTAAAGAAATAATTCACAAACGAATGATATAATTTTATCGGAAAAGAATCACCCATCCAGTAAACTTAGCCAATTATTTTCTATCAGAGCCTACCTGTCACTGGCTACGCATACTTTTCCAGACATAAAATTAATTATTAGGAGAGACAACTTAGGAATGATTGATAGATATTTATACGGATGCAACAGATCTATTCGATAGCTTAAGACAACTAGTCCAGAGAAAGCAGGGCACCCTTAACTGAATATTTAGAATTATTAAGGAACTATTGTCATAGAGAAAAGGATTACTGACAGATATTCTGAGTCCAATTAAAGTCAGATAGATGTTATATGAGCTGTGTTTGGAGTGATTTTGAGCCGAGATAACCCCAGAATCAGTTGATTTAGAATATTTGGAGTGTGCAAATATCTGTAACATTGTGGAATAATTAATTTATTTTAGTTCTTCCTCTAAGTCTCATAGTATCCTAATTTTGTGACTGAAATTTTCCCAATATGTCATACCGCCTGATGGTAAACCTCACTTTGTTATTAGAAAATATCACCGTTTAAACTGTAAGATAAATCTCACTCATTTTATGCCACAAATGTTTGTTTTACACTGCCATACACCTGTTTAGTCCAAGTTGTGCACAAATTGTTACCAATTACGTTTCTGATGCTGATAATGACATCTCTGCATGCTGTGCTCTTATTGTGACGTGTGCAATAAATATTATCATTTTTATGTAAACTTTTTCAATTTTATATATTCAATCACATACGACTAAAGTTTGTATTTTTGTTTGATGTGCATATAGTGTAAAGACTGATGTAATATGAACTGTGTTGTCCATTAGTGAACAACAAGCGCATCATTGCTTGATTATACTCGGGATGATTGTAACAAACACCACTTTAAAATAACGAAAGCGAATGCATGGTTTGGCAAGTGTATCAGGAACGCGAGAGTGGGGACTGACAGGAGTTCTGGTGGTAATGGAAGGATGAGGGATTAGGACAGTAACAGAACATGTGATCCCCCACCTCCAAGTTAGGGCGTGTAAATTCATTATTTACAAAGATTTATAGTATTAATTGTGTGTATAGGTTTCACACAATAGTTATACGAGTCCGACAAGTTTAAAGCTGAAATATAATTAGTATGAATAATAAATTTTAGTTACATTATAATAAAAATACAAATAAACACGTTAAACACAGACACACCTGAAAGATGCCAACTCCATGTTGTTGGGAAACGCCCTCCATCAAGTCATCTACCATATCCACACTCCAGCGTCACGTCCATTCCTACTGCAACTCTACCTCATTCCAAGCAACCTCCAGCCCAACTTTATTCCAAGTCACCTCGATCCAAACACATACTTACTATATAAAATAATATTAAATTTAAGGAAAGTGCAGACGACCTATTGACCCATAAGAGGCAGTTCTGATTTATGTCCTCCCAAACTCTTTCAAATATATGTTTGAAACACTCCAGGGGTTCCACATCTATTATGTTTCTGGGAAACTCGTTCCTTAAACCATAACCCTTTTTCCTTACCAGTATTTACCCAGGCCTCTCCCGATATAAAATTTATCATATTTAAATCCAATGTTTCGTGTTCCCTATTTGCGTTGATATATTTAAAGCCTCATATACCTCCCCTCTTCTTATTCACGTTCATTCATTTGTATTCTTCCGTCATGTCACCTCTTACTGTTCGTCTTTCTAGTTAGTGTAAATTAAGCTTTCTTGGGATTAACTTTATCATCATTTTATTTGTGTTCACATAAATATATGCTCATACTACTGTATAAAAACAAACTGAACTGCATTAATCTAAGTGTGGTCTGATAAGGACAATAAAAAGTTGAGGAATATTATAAGAATTATTTGCAAGTGAGTCTTGGGAGCCGGTCGGCCGAGCGGACAGCACACTGGACTTGTGATCCTGTGGTCCTGGGTTCGATCCCAGGCGCCGGCGAGAAACAATGGGCAGAGTTTCTTTCACCCTATGCCCCTGTTACCTAGCAGTAAAATAGGTACCTGGGTGCTAGTCAGCTGTCACGGGCTGCTTCCTGGGGGTGGAGGCCTGGTCGAGGATCAGGCCGCGGGGACACTAAAAAGCCCCGAAATCATCTCAAGATAACCTCAAGAAGATAACCTAGAAATAAATCCCAGTATCCTATTTACTTTATTTCATATATTTATACATATAATTCTTGGCTTAGTCCTCCTAGTATGCCTAATCATTTTTCCATTCACATTTCGCAATTTCAAAACTATCAAGCTGATATCTGGTAAATGGTCAATTGTTACAGAATTATTATTTAAAACAAAAACTACATCTGCAATTCTTTTATCCAATGTACAAGACTATCTTGTCGTTTTGTAACTGTTGTGATCGGTACAAGTCGTTCTTCTAAATTTACTTCACGGATAAAGTTCACAGGAGCCGTGATGAGGATTCGAACCTATATGCTAGGTATTCGTAGATACACGCTCTATACGACTACGCCACGACATGGTCAAAGGAATTGCAACCAAGGGTACTACTGTACACTCGAAGATTCACAAAGCTTCCACTGAAGCAGGACCTGAGTTCCACAGAATCCCCCTCCCATGTACTCTGGATCTGTCGTCCACTAATTCTACTTCAGACGATCCTCTTTCAGTACACAAAAAAATCATTTTATTGCGATATATCAAAATAATTATATATCTCACGGGCTATTTTTAATCATCTACAAATTTGCAAATGTTGCTTTTGAGCTCTGAGTCTTCGTTGTTTGTATGTGGAGAACACCAGCGGTCCATGGACACGTCCCTGGAAAATCCCCTGGACTCATCCCCGATCGGCCTCTGGACGCATTCCCGGACAGTCCCCTGGACATGTCCCCGAACCGTCCCCTGGATGCGTCCCCGGACCGTCCCCTGGCGTGTCCCGGACCGGCCCGAGACGTGTCCCGGACCGGCCCCTGGACACGTTCGCGGACTGGCCCCTGACGTGTCACAGGACCGGCCCCTGACGCGTCCCCGGACAGGCCTCTGGACGTGTTACTTGGGGGATGGGATGCGTCTAGAGGACGTGTCCGAGAGACACGTCCAGGGACGCGTCCAGGGATGCGTCCAGGGGCCGTTCTGGGATGCGTCCAGGGACCTGTCCGGGACGCGTTCTCTACACGCATTCCCCCGAGTGACACGTCTAGGGACGTGTCCTAGGCTCTGTCTGGGGGATGCATCCGAGGACGCGTCCTGGGACCGGTCCAGGGACGCATCCCGGGCCTGTCCAGGGACTCGTTCAGGGGGCCTGTCCACAAATGCGTCCAGGAGCTTGTCCGGGGACGCATCTAGGGGCTTGTCCCGGGGATGCGTACAGGGCCTGTCTGGGGATGCGTCCCGGGGCCTGTCCACAGATACGTCCAGGGGCTTGTCCGGGACGCATCCAGAGGCCTGTCTGGGGACAATTCAGGGGCCTGTCCAGCGGCCTGTCAAGGAACGCATCCTGGGGCCCGTCCGTGAATGCGTAAAGGGCCTGTTCGTGGACTCGTCCTGGGGCCTGTCTTGGACGCGTCCAGGGCCTCTCTGGGGACTTATCCATGGATGGGCCCCAGGACACGTGCCCGGACAGGCCCCCTAAAAGAGTCCATGAACAAGCCCCTGAACACGTCCCCAGACAGGTCCCTGAAGAGTCCATAAACAGGCCCTGGGACGCATCCATGGACAGGCCAAGATATGTCCCCAGACAGGCCCCTGATGCGTTCCCGGACATGACTGGGATGCGTCCCAGGACCAGCCCCAGGACCATCCAAGGACTGGCTCCAGGACACATCCCCGAACTGGCTCCAGGACGCATCCCCGAACTGGCTCCAGGGCAATCCCCGGATGGCTCCAGGACACTCCCCGGACTGGCTCCAGACACATCCCCGGTCTGGCTCCAGGACACGTCCCCCGGAATGGCTCCAGGACACGTCCCGAATGGCTTTAGGACACGTCCCCGGACTGGCTCCAGGACACGTCCCCGACTGGCTCCAGGACACATCCCTGGTCTGGCTCCAGGACACGTCCCCGAACTGTCTCCAGGACACATCCCCGGTCTGGCTCCAGGACACGTCCCCGACTGGCTCCAGGACACGTCCCCGGACTGGCTCCAGGACACATCCCTGGTCTGGCTCCAGGACACGTCCCCGAACTGGCTCCAGGACACATCCCCGTCTGGCTCCAGGACACGTCCCCGACTGTCTCCAGGACACATCCCCGGTTTGGCTCCAGGACACGTCCCCGGACTGGCTCCAGGACACATCCCCGGACTGGCTCCAGGACACATCCCCGGACTAGCTCCAGGACACATCCCCGACTGGCTCCAGGACACATCCCCGACTGGCTCCAGGACACATCCCCGGACTGGCTCCAGGACACATCCCCGGACTGGCTTCAGGACGCATCCCCGACTGGCTCCAGGACACATCCCCGAACTGGCTCCAGGACACACATCCCCGGACTGGCTCCAGGACACATCCCCGGACTGGCTCCATGACACTCCCCGGACTGGCTCCAGGACGCATCCCCGGACTGGCTCCAGACACATCCCCGGACTGGCTCCATGACACATCCCCGACTGGCCCCCATGTGGGAATTTCCCAGCAGAAGTTTATTTATTAAGATTATTATAATTAAATGAATTGTTAAAAATGGACTGTATAGAAGTGGTCAATATGATTAGTTGATATTCCTGCCAGGTGTTACCACTTACACAATCTTGGGAGGTTCATTTAGAATGTTAAACCAACCTTGTAAAATTATCATGAGCAATATGGTATAAGATAATAATTAAAATCTCATGTAGAGTTAGTAAACTAACTATAAATATTTAGGACTGAATGAGAAGGGCTTGGCTCCCAAGTCGGTTTGCATATATCATATCCGGAGAATGTCCAGGGAATCAGTCAAGTGATCGCCTCCTGGTTGATGGTGTCTAATCCACTGGTACCCGTAAGTTGAAGCGGCTTATTCTCGGTTGACTCTCTCCACTCTGAGGAAAGCATACAATGTAACTAAAGCAACGCTAATAATTCCCCTCATTAAGCAAAAATGAGGGAAATAATTTCCTATGTGGAATTAAACTTACTGTGGGAGGTTTGAATCCCGTGCGTCTTAACGACCGGTTAACATTAAAGAGAGGGTTTACGGCCATATTTCCTTGTGGAAAAGTCTAAAATAACCGACGGGACATGAATTGCCTTGGTGTGTTGTGATGGCAGCAACGTCTAGGAGTCATAGCACTTCGGATGACTCAAGTATTAGACAATACTAATTCGCTAGCTCCGGTAAGCATCTATTCAAGCTCATGTTGATGTGCGTCCTTCTTTCTAATTGAAGATTCCTCCTCTCTCCTTTTGGTGGACACCCGGGATATTGTTGAGATATTGTTGGCATGTCCAGGTATCATCAGGAGTGGTTTGTTCAGGGACGATGCCCAAGGTGTCTAGTTCCCATAATTTATGTATGGGGGGGGGGGGATCATAGTTATCTTCAAACATTTCTCTGAACTTGAGTGATGATTATTCTTAGCCTAGTCACATAACCATTACTGGATTGACTTGTTGATTGTCTACTGCCATGGATTGTTTCTGACGCAACACTGGTTCAGTGAGCAATTTGCCGCCGGCAGATAGCAACGGATTCATTTCTTGTTGTTTGGTGCATCCAGTTAGGTACTTAAAATAATAATCTGTACCCACAAGTATACCGGCATCGGTGAGGTGGTCAAACTTGATCATATAGTCAACCAACTTGGCTGTGTTTCCTAAACCATGAACATATAGGTCAGATGGAATTTTGTCTTCTACTACAGCTTGCACTGGGCGGACATAGCATCCTGGGCGTACCAAGACTCTTACTACTTTATAATCTTGAGGTCCTGTATTTGTCAGGAACCCTGAGATGTTTAATTATACTTTACATAAGGTTTTGAGTTTCAATTTATCAGTTACCTGTTGGGTGATAAATGTTTTCTGTGACCCTTGGTCGAAAAGACCACGGGTGGTGATCTTGGATAACTTGTTCGTTTAGGGGCCATAACGCAGGATGTTCAGTATTGTTCAATGTCAACCAAACTCTTTTCACTAGTTGTATATGAAAGCTGCAACTGTTCCAAGCTTCAGAATCGCACCCTAAATAGAAAAGGAGAGAGAAAGAAATTGTTCATCGAATTTTACACATTTTCAATTATTCACTACAACCACAAGTGTTAAATTAAATAATTTCTATGACACTCGTCTATCACATTAGCATATAACAAAGGATATAGCAAAGGGGATTATCTGAAATATGTTTAATTTTACTAATACAACTAGTCAAAGTTCTCCAGAAATTTACACAAATATTACATGTTTGCAAATATTTATAAAATCAATAAATGAACTTAGGAATAAAGTGTTTAAAAGAGATTGTATAGACGTAAACTCTTCATATAGGTGTAAGTTTCATGTAATTTAATAAAAAATGAAAGAGGTCTAGCAATATTTTGTTACTTGACGATAAATGAAGTCCAAATGTTCTGCCACCTGTGGCTGAGGTTGACATCAACCAATTTTCTCCAATAATGGCACCCTTACAAATAAAGTATGGTCTGTAAGGTGTATAAGTTTCATGGAAATCGCCCCGATAAAACATTAGAGAAAACACTATTTTTTGGGGGGGGGGGGAATAAAACTAATTATTAAATACTTTATTATATGCTATTGTGATAGTCATAGTTTGTGGTCATATTGTAGTCATAGACATGATTTCAATTGACATTTGTGTTTGATGTTAATTTTTGACCATTTTGGAAAGTTTTAACACTAATTAAATATTTGTTCTCTCTTCCTATTTATGCTATGAGGCTGAGACTTGAACCAGTTGAATCCAATTTCATATACAACTAGTCAAAAAGTTGATTGAAATTGAACCAGTTTTAAATATTGCATATGGAATTATTTATGCAGTGCATATGCAGTACTTTGCAATACTGCATGTGAATTGATGTTTCTTGTTCCACCTTGAGGTTAGACGATTTGGTCTAATAACGCCACACAGTACAGTGTGTTGACCCTTAGGCACCTGTTACATGTGTATAATTGTCTGGTGCAGGTACTGGGATCATGTTGCCTCAGGTGTCTGGTGCATCTGCAAAGCTCCTTGAGATGCCTTGATTTTGGAGGTACGATCAGGATAAGTTTAGCATTGTTAATTAGTGTTTCTTTCTTGACAGAACAAACATCTCCTCCTGAAGTAGTCTTAAGGTCACATTCTTGGGGGTGACTTTGGACTACAGGTTGGAGTGATTTACTGGATATGTACTTACGTTGCTGCTCTTCCACCTTGGAGTGGAAGTAGACATTTTAGGTTTTACTAATACTTTTTGTACTCTGCAATTTACAATGAATGTTGGTTGAAGGTATGGAGGTAATCACCCTCCTGGTTCACTCATTGTCTTTCAACTACAGGCGTAAACCTTCTGTTATATCTGTCACATTCAGAGATGTATTGTTGTGTAAGGCACACAACTTGTCTATGTTGTCATTGGGCAACTTGCGTCTTACAATTACTTTGATTAACCACTCAGCACCCTTCAGGTTAACTTAAGGTTTAATGACTTATGTTAGGACTCACACTCCAGTCTAAAAGTTTGGAGTGAGTCAGAGGAACTATCTGTTGATGGTAAGTCCAACAATTTCTGACTAGATTTGCAACAGCTCTCTTTGTGTCAGCATAATCAGCAACATATTAATGTTCTTCAGCTTAAGAAGCTGAACTGCGAGATCATAGCCATAACTGGTTTGAGTTAAATTGGAAATTACCTTAAAGTATCTCCCTTTAGTTGACCTTGTAGATAAGCAAATTTAGTAGTTTTAGAGATAGTGGGTTTGGAATCTACCGAATCAACAAACTTATTCCAGAAGTCATCCCAGCTCTCGTTCTTGGTTCCAAAGAATGTAAGAAAACTGATTAAGGCAGTTTAACTTATGGTGTGTAAGATTCAGGGATGTTGTGGTTGCTTAATTCAGAGCAATTAATTTGATAACAGGTTGTAGCCTAACCTGTACATCGTCTTCGTACTGGGCAAGTTCACTCATGAGGTCTAGTTCTTCATCTGTGGTTTGGATTTTAGCAAGTTCAGTCAGATACTGATTTATTTGAACTCTAATTTGTTCAAACTTGTTGTTGGCAACTTGGAAATAACTTTCCAGCACAAGTAGTCAATTGGTGTTTGATGAGTAGGCAGATCATGACATCTGTTATCTGTCTGGTCAAGTGACCTTTAAGACCGGTAAGGGTTCTTTTCATTGTTCCAGTTGTTCCATATTGGTTGTTTCCAGCCATATAGGGCTCGTGTAGTTACTACTGATATAGCTGGGGTATTTGTTCATATGGTTGGAACAAGTACTGTTGGGGATGTCTAATATTTAAATTTTCAACACTAGGCTATATTATCCTACAGTCCATAGGTTAGCATACAGATTAAAATTAATTATACAAGATTTGAGTGATACTCTGTACCATGCAGATTCCAAGGGTTAGCTCCATCATTGGATGGGTGGCGGGTACTTCGTTGCATTCAAAGATGAAATAAAATAAAATAATATTTGATAAATATGGTAAAATATGAGGAACACAGTTTGTGTTATTAACGAATCCCACCCTAAGTTCGGGTCTGCACAATTGGTTAAATGTTTGCTAGGCTTTTACATTACTTAACTACAGTGTTAGCTGAATAATAATCCTACCCTAAATGTGGTTAGCACAAATAAATATATTAGGCTAGGTTGAGCATTCTTTGTGGTCAGCTCTAGCCTAAGTTATCCTACCAATTGAGGGTTGGCAAGGAAATTATAATATACAAGAATGTGCAGAATGTAATAGTGCAAAGTTTTACTTGATTTTCCTTTATTTAAGATCATTACACAATTATGGAAATATATAAGTCAATCATAAATTTTGTGGGAATTTCCCAGCAGGAGTTCATTTATTAAATTAATTGTTAAAAAGTGGAGCTGTATGTTAGCTTTATCATTCCTGCCAGGTTGTTACCACTTACCACAATCTTGGGAGGTTCGTTTAGAATGCTAAACCAACTTTGTAAAGTTATCATAAAAAATATGGTATAAGCAAATAAAGTCTCGTGTACAAATATTAGGGACTGAATGAGAAGGGCTTAGCTCTCGAGTCAGTTTGCATATATCAAATCTGAGAGACGTTCCATAGAAAACCTCAGTCAGATGATCGCTCTCCTGGTTCTATGGCTTGCTCTGAGTTCCAAGGTACCGGTTGGAACTTGGCCTTGTTCTCTGTGCTCTTCCACTCTGGAGGAAAGCACTACTACCGTAAACTACTGGCACACACAAATATTTCCCCTCACTAAGCTTAACTGAGTGAAATATTTTCCTATGTGGAATTAAACTTACTGTGTGAGTTTGAATCTCATTTGTCTTAACTATCTGGTTAGCTTTAGCACAAGAATATATGGCCATAAACCCCTCTACTAGAGTCTAAAATAACCGAACCCGAACATGAATTGCCTTGGTGTGTGGAGATAGCAGCAACGTCTAGGAGTCGTAGCACTTCGGATGACTCAAATATTAGTCGATACTAATTCGCTAGCTCAGGCAAGGATCTGTTCGAGCTTGTGTTGATGTGCGTCCCTCTCTCCAAATGTGAAGAGTCCTCCTCCATCCTCTCGGTGAACGTCCGGGAAATTAGTTACGCTAATTTCATTTTTATCTTGCTCACTAACAAGACAATATTGGCGTCATTTTACGCCCTAATAATTTACAACAAATACCAGAGAACAATTTTCCATTGTTCATAACACTGGATCGAAGAGTTTGTTGTGTAAAGCTACAACATAAGGACGGTTGCCTACGTGACGTGATATATTCTGCTCATGAATCACTTGTCACAAATGTGGATAAATTCACCTTGGGGTGGAGGTGCACTTTTATTCTAGGTAAACTAAACTAATTTCCAAATCTAATAGAGCAAACGCAAATAAAAAAAATTGCAGCCTGGTGATACAATTAAATAAAGGAAATCGTCACCACGTGAGGTATGGTGTCTGACGCAACACCCCACTATGGATAGTACGAAATTCCTGGCGTTCCTCACAAAAAGGTAACAGTGTTAGTAAAATTAATTTCCTAATAGGAAGCTTTTATATCTTGCTGTGTTAGGGGAGGATAGTACTTATGTGTCGGAAATTTCCAACAACCTGGACGCGTCCCCGGACCACTCCTTGGACGCGTCCCGAGACAATCCCCTGGACGCGTCCACGGACCGGCCCCTGAACGCGTCCTTTGACTGGCCCCTAGCCATGTCTCTGGACAGGACCCCACACGCAGCCTCGGACAGGCCCCTGGACACATCCCTGGGCAGGCCCCTGCCCGCCAAACACACACCAAAACTACTATGTTGGTACAACGTTCGAACCAGTTTAACACCTAACCAGTAATACACAACCAATATAGCAAGTTGTAACAACGTTCTAATACATAATAACAACCCGTTAAGACAAGATGTAACAACTTTATTACAAGTTGTAACAAGGGGGAAAATAGAGACAGTTACGGTTTGTGTTTCCATGGTGGACACGCACCAGAACAGGCCCCTGTGGACACCGCTCCTTGAACAAGCCCCTGGACACGCCCTTGAGCAAGCCCCTGGACACGTCCTTGAACAGGCTCCTGGACACATGCTTGGAGAGGCCCTTGGACATGTCTCTTCACAGGCTCCCTGGACAGGCCCCGGGGCACGACTCTGGACAGGCCCCTGAACACATCCCTGGACAGGCCCCTGAACACATCCCTGGACAGGCCCTTGGACAAGCAACTGGGCCACATCCCTGGACAGGCCCTGGACACATTCCCTGGATAGGCAACTGGGCACATCCCGGACAGGTCCCTTGACTGGCCCTTGGAGCACTCACAACAGTTTTCCAGTTGGACTGTTACTTCATATGCTACCAATGGATAATACTAGCCTCTTACTTTCTAGTGGTCTCGCGTAAGTTACAGTATCAAAGGCTGTCACTATGATATAAGATATATGACTGTCACAATTCTTTCCAATATTGACTCCTAAAATATTTGTTGAAAGAATGCATAGAAACTTAACTTTTTTTTTTAAACTAAGGTGGTTTCTTGTATAACATAATATGGTGATATTCTCAGCGGGTGTATGTGATGTCCTGCCGTACAGCGCCTCACAGACCAGGATAGTGCGGACGGCGTCCTGGACAACAGTGCGTGGCCTCAAGCTCACTAACCATCATTCATCTATTTCCTAACAAGTTCAATAAGTATGTATATGACTAAAATATAAAATATGTTAGCCAAAATACATTTTGTACTGTTCAATTTATTATATCAGAGGAACATAAAATGATACATTTCCAGTAACAATTATATGTACCAACTAGACGAAATTATATAGTTTAGGCAAGTTTGAATGCCTGTGGGCACCCACTACAGCTGAGGGGATCAGAAGATGACAAAGTTGAGATATGACCATAAACTTCAGAATATACTTGTCGACCATTCACAGTATTGAGTAATTACGAAATTAGTAAAGAGTATATTTTTAATGTAATATGTACATAAAACCATCTACAATTTATTAAACAAAAATATAGGATTCTATCAGCTTGTTTACGGAGCCTGCAGTAACGTGACCGCTCGTGCCCATACCGACCTTACTGTGACTTAGTGCAGAGGGTGGAACATGATAGTTTGTGAGTGCCACCAGGTCACTCATGGCAGCGACGCAAGCTCCTCACCACCATAGCTGAAGCCCTAAACTTCACTTTTATTGTCCTTCCTGTAACTTCCTGGGACCAGGTATGTTGACGCCCCAGTTTAGCTTCGGTGTGCCACCTCAGTTACAAATAAATACTGTGGTATTCTGCATTCATAGTGCATGTGTTCCATCCCCATGTTTATCTTCATCGAACATTTCCGGTCGATTCAGATAATTTAGCATTTTATGAGATCATACTGGTGATTATCCGAAAGATATCCAAGTTAAGTTCTTTTGAACATGGACCGTCAAATGATTTGTTATTATCATGGAATTACCACAATTTTTCCGTCTATAAAAAATGCATTACGCTACTCCCGGTGACAAGACTGGTAGCTTAGTGGATAGGATCTCCTTCATGGCTACGGTCCTGCACGTGGTACTACCACAGCGCCAGCTTATTTATGACTTCACATATATCTACGAGCATGATCCGACTGGCTTTGTAATGGCCAAGCCATCCCCTAAGATCAAACTGGCAAAGCCTCTACGCGCCCTTGACGGACGAGGTGTGGGCGTCAGTGCTGGGTCGTCCGTGCTGCTCGGTGCCGCTCCTGCTCTGCCCTGGTACGTGGTGAGGGGGTTATTACTCTGTAAAACTCCGCATAATGTCCTCTGTTTGGCGTTTACACAATTACTAGTAGTCTAATAAGGCTGCCATGGCTGACTTAGACTGTCAGTGTTCAGTTACATCCAAATTTCAGGATGGATCGCTTCGTCACGGAGACAAAAATATATATAGTTTTTACTAATAAAGCTAATGTCAATTTCAATACTAATAATGTCCATTGTTATTTTACTTCTCAACTTTATGCAAAGGAGAAGTATGTGTTATTGTGCAAGAGTTCCACTCGGTAAATTAGAAGAAAGTAATGTCATTATTGCAGGTGTTTTTGTTGGTTGATGTATGTCTTGTTGGGAAAATGAGCTGCTCTCTGGTGCTCGTAATGATTTCGCATTTTTTGTTGTTCTTATTCGCTTGATTTCTGCATTTGTCAATGAAGGATATATGGTATTGTATGTTAGGATAGAATCTGATGTATTGACAAACATATTCAAGGTCTTGCTGGCTAACACCCCCCCCCCCCCCCCCCCCTATCAGACAATGATATATGCTTCGCAATAA
>WNGS01167018.1:0-10512 GCA_020271785.1 Procambarus virginalis | reverse complement strand
GATCCCTACACCCTTGTATACCTCCAGGGTAGTGTCAACACCCACATGTCTAGTGACCCTCTACCTCCCGTGCTCAGCCAGATCTCTACACCCTTGTATACCTCCAGGGTAGTGCCAACACCCACATGTCTGGTGACCCTCTACCACCCATCCTCGGCCAGATCCCGACACCCTTGTCCAGCTAAGCCACTCGACACTATACTGACTCCATATGTACCAAATAACTACAGCTTGAAGTCATTCGGTGATTTCTTAGACGTAGCGTAGATCCCTTCTATAATCACTTCTCCACCAGAAGGGATTATAGCCTCTCTAGACGTGGAATCCCTATTTACCAACGTCCTGTAGACCCCACCACCAATTTAATGTTAGACAGCAACAACCACGACAATTCAACACCAGAGCCAGATATTCCAGAGTTTGCCCTCCATAATCTATTGGAGATTATGAGCTCACAGTATAACATATATGAAATAATAATTTCAAACATATTTTCAAATTGAGTAAACTTTCAGCCCGGACCAACAAATAGAAATAATTATTTACTACAAAACAAAAAAGGACGACTGATTTAATACTCAAGAACAGCAGCAATAAACACTCCAACACTCCAACCATGATCATCACCACAACCATGATCATCACAACCATGACCATCACCCCAACCATGACCATCACCCCAACCATGACCATCACCCCAACCATGACCATCACCACAACCATGATCATCACCCCAACCATGACCATCACCCCAACCATGACCATCACCACAACCATGATCATCACCCACAACCATGATCATCACCACAACAATGATCATCACCCCAACCATGACCATCACCCCAACCATGACCATCACCACAACCATGACCATCACCACAACCATGATCATCACCCACAACCATGATCATCACCCACAACCATGATCATCACCCCAGCCATGACCATCACCCACAACCATGACCATCACCCACAACCATGACCATCACCCCAACCATGACCATCACCACAACCATGATCATCACCCACAACCATGATCATCACCCACAACCATGACCATCACCACAACCATGACCATCACACCCCAACCATGACCATCACCCACAACCATGACCATCACCACAACCATGACCTCACCCCAAACCATGACCATCACCCACAACCATGATCATCAACCAAAACCATGATCATCACCCCAACCATGACCATCACCCCAACCATGACCATCACCCAAACCATGACCATCACCACAACCATGATCATCACCCAACCATGACCATCACCCCAACCATGACCATCACCACAACCAGATCATCACCCAACCATGACCATCACCCACAACCATGATCATCACCCCAAACATGACCATCACCCCACCAGACCATCACCCCAACCATGACCATCACCCAAAACCATGATCATCACCCCAACCATGACCATCACCCACAACCATGATCATCACCCAACCATGACCATCACCCCAACCATGACCATCACCACACAACCATGATCCATCACCACAACCATGACCATCACCACAACCATGATCATCACCACAACCATGACCATCAACCACAACCATGATCATCACCCCAACCATGACCATCACCACAACCATGACATCACCCCAACCATGACCATAACCACAACCATGACCATCACCCACAACCATGACCATCACCACTCAACCATGACAATCACCCACAACCATGACCATCACCCAAAACCATGACCATCACCCACAACCATGACCATCACCCCAACCATGACCATCACCCCAACCATGACCATCACCCCACCATGACCATCACCCAACCATGACCCCACAACCATGACCATCACCCCCAACCATGACCCACAACCATGACCATCACCCACAACCATGATCATCACCACAACCATGACCATCACCCACAACCATGATCATCACCACAACCATGACCATCACCCACAACCATGATCATCACCACACAACCATGACCATCACCACAACCATGACCATCACCCACAACCATGACCATCACCCCAACCATGATCATCACCACAACCATGACCATCACCCACAACCATGATCACCACCACAACCATGACCATCACCCCAACCATGACCATCACCCACAACCATATCACCACCACAACCATGACCATCACCCACACCATGATCACACCACAACCATGACCATCACCCCAACCATGATCATCACCACAACCATGATCATCACCCACAACCATGAACATCACCCACAACCATGACCATCNTATATATATATATATATATATATAATATATATATATATATATATATATATATATTTGTAATGTCACATAGTTCCTTTGTTCGAGTATGACACTTGTTAATAATCTGTCCTTGTCTGCCCTTTCAAAATCCATGAAAATAGTGTATATTCGCGCCATTTCTAACTACTGTATTATGTCTTTTTGAAGCTTTTCCTCCTAAATTACACCTGTTAATTCTGACTAATATTATGGCATAATTCTGAAATTTATCTACTAACTTCATTTAGTGTTTGACTTCAAACGGTCTCCTCGCTGACGCTGCGTATTTGAGGATTAGTCTGACATATGTTGTATGTAAGATCCTAAATGATTTCTTACTCAGAGTCTAACAGGAGTTCTTCTGCTGGCCAATCTATCATGATTTATTTATTTATTTATTTATTTATTTGTATATATACAAGAAGGTACATTGGGTTTGTGAGAATACATTGATTAGTACAGTATTTACAATCTTGTAAAGCCACTAGTACGCGCAGCGTTTCGGCAGGTCCTTAATCTAACATAATTTTAAGTAGGTAATTTCTATCAAAATTAATAAATGATAACAAATAAACTGATAGACCAACATATATAAAATATAGATATATTTTATAGATATAGATAGATATAAAATGATAGACCAGTCTATCATTCGTCCATCACTAGTATTGTAGTGTAGGTCACCATCACTAGTATTGTAGTGTCGGTCACCATCACTAGTATTGTAGTGTAGGTCACCATCACTAGTATTGTAGTGTTGGTCACCATCACTAGTATTGTAGTGTAGGTCACCATCACTAGTATTGTAGTGTAGGTCACCATCACTAGTATTGTAGTGTAGGTCACCATCACTAGTATTGTAGTGTTGGTCACCATCACTAGTATTGTAGTGTAGGTCACCATCACTAGTATTGTAGTGTTGGTCACCATCACTAGTATTGTAGTGTTGGTCACCATCACTAGTATTGTAGTGTAGGTCACCATCACTAGTATTGTAGTGTAGGTCACCATCACTAGTATTGTAGTGTTGGTCACCATCACTAGTATTGTAGTGTTGGTCACCATCACTAGTATTGTAGTGTTGGTCACCATCACTAGTATTGTAGTGTTGGTCACCATCACTAGTATTGTAGTGTTGGTCACCATCACTAGTATTGTAGTGTAGGTCACCATCACTAGTATTGTAGTGTTGGTCACCATCACTAGTATTGTAGTGTTGGTCACCATCACTAGTATTGTAGTGTTGGTCACCATCACTAGTATTGTAGTGTAGGTCACCATCACTAGTATTGTAGTGTAGGTCACCATCACTAGTATTGTAGTGTTGGTCACCATCACTAGTATTGTAGTGTAGGTCACCATCACTAGTATTGTAGTGTAGGTCACCATCACTAGTATTGTAGTGTCGGTCACCATCACTAGTATTGTAGTGTTGGTCACCATCACTAGTATTGTAGTGTTGGTCACCATCACTAGTATTGTAGTGTAGGTCACCATCACTAGTATTGTAGTGTAGGTCACCATCACTAGTATTGTAGTGTAGGTCACCATCACTAGTATTGTAGTGTAGGTCACCATCACTAGTATTGTAGTGTTGGTCACCATCACTAGTATTGTAGTGTAGGTCACCATCACTAGTATTGTAGTGTTGGTCACCATCACTAGTATTGTAGTGTAGGTCACCATCACTAGTATTGTAGTGTAGGTCACCATCACTAGTATTGTAGTGTTGGTCACCATCACTAGTATTGTAGTGTTGGTCACCATCACTAGTATTGTAGTGTAGGTCACCATCACTAGTATTGTAGTGTAGGTCACCATCACTAGTATTGTAGTGTTGGTCACCATCACTAGTATTGTAGTGTAGGTCACCATCACTAGTATTGTAGTGTAGGTCACCATCACTAGTATTGTAGTGTAGGTCACCATCACTAGTATTGTAGTGTAGGTCACCATCACTAGTATTGTAGTGTAGGTCACCATCACTAGTATTGTAGTGTTGGTCACCATCACTAGTATTGTAGTGTAGGTCACCATCACTAGTATTGTAGTGTTGGTCACCATCACTAGTATTGTAGTGTAGGTCACCATCACTAGTATTGTAGTGTAGGTCACCATCACTAGTATTGTAGTGTAGGTCACCATCACTGTTATTGTAGTGTAGACCACTTACACTGCTATTGTTATGTGAGACACCGTCACTGCTATCGTAGTGAGCCACTAAGGAGTCACTATCACTGCTATCGTAGTGAGCCACTAGGGAGTCACTATCACTGCTATCGTAGTGAGCCACTAGGGAGTCACTATCACTATCGTAGTGAGCCACTAGGGAGTCACCATCACTGCCATTATAGCGTAGACTGCACTCACTGCTATCTAGAGCCATAACAGTGCCGCTAAAACCACTCTTTCATCGTTACACAAATCCAGTGTGAACAATGAAGATATATCCGGTGAGGTCCACACCACTGGGGCCGCTTGCCACACAATGCAAGCCCCTGCAATATGATAACACATTACAGAGGAATGCAATCACTTGCAATTTAATCCCGGGTGAATTAAAAGTTTGGTCTGAATTCAAAAAAGCAATGTATAAGTGAGATGAAACGATGCAGCTAAAAGCCACTCTAAAGGCAGATGGGATGATGGTGGGCAGGTTGTATAGTTCCTTGAATGTTCCCATTGGGAAGTGGCAGGGGGTGTACGTGTATTAATTTTGTATTAATATACTAAGGAACATATGAGAAGCCTTTTACAGCAAAACAGGAATGACGAGATAATATTTTGCAGCATTATGGAATATTTAAGAATCCTTTGCAGCAATGCAGAATAAGAGGATACGTCTTTGTGGCATTGCAAAAATGATGTGATTCAGTTTTTTGTACTGAAATGTGTGTTGGAATTTTTTTGGTAGCTTTTCTGGTAACGATGGAACCCCATGCAAGGGTTCCTTGGTTAGACGCAGAAATCGTTGAAGCTAATTCGACTGAAAGTTTTAGGTGTAAATATGATTAAAGCGTGAAAAATGAGTCATTGCATTAATCTCGTTAGGAAGGCGGGACTAGGAGCCTGGCTCGACCCGGTAAGCACATCTAGGTAAGTACACACACACACGTACACACACACACACACACACACACACACACACACACACACACACACACACACACACACACACACACACACACACAGGGAGGAGGAGCCAGAGGGTAATGGTAAGGGGCGAGAAGTCGGACTGGCAAACAGTAACAAGTGGAGTACCTCAAGGATCGGTGCTGGGACCAATCCTCTTTCTAATTTACGTAAATGACATGTTTGCGGATGACGCAAAATTAATGAGAAGAGTTGTGACAGACGAGGATTGTAGGATCCTCCAAGAGGACTTAAACAGGTTGCAGAGATGGTCAGGGAAATGACTACTGGAGTTTAACACCAGTAAATGTAAAGTTATGGAAATTGGATCAGGTGATAGGAGACCAAAGGGACAGTACACAATGAAGGGGAACAGCCTACCTGTAACGATTCGAGAAAGAGATCTGGGAGTGGATGTGACACCTAATCTAACTCCTGAGGCACATATAAATAGGATAACGACAGCAGCGTACTCTACACTGGCGAAAATTAGAACTTCATTCAGAAACCTAAATGAGGAGGCTTTCAGGGCGCTTTACACTGCCTACGTGAGACCCGTCTTAGAGTATGCCGCGCCATCATGGAGCCCCCACCTGAAGAAAGACATAAGGAAACTGGAGAAGGTTCAGAGGCTTGCGACGAGGCTTGTCCCAGAGTTACGAGGGATGGGATATGAAGAGCGTGTGAAGGAACTGAACCTTACGACACTAGAGAAAAGAAGGGAGAGAGGAGATATGATAGGGACATATAAAATACTCAGGGGAATTGACAAAGTGGAAATAGATGAAATGTTCACACGTAATAATAACAGAACGAGGGGACATGGGTGGAAACTGGAAACTCAGATGAGTCACAGAGATGTTAGGAAGTTTTCTTTTAGCGTGAGAGTAGTGGGAAAATGGAATGCACTTAAGGAACAGGTTGTGGAAGCAAATACTATTCATAATTTTAAAACCAGGTATGATAGGGCAATGGGACAGGAGGCATTGCTGTAAACAACTGATGCTCGAAAGGCGGGATCCAAGAGTCAATGCTCGATCCTGCAGACACATATAGGGGAGTACATATAGGTGAGTACACACACACACACACACAGAATGGCGTGAAGTCACCAGTGGAGTCCCACAGGGCTCTGTACTCGGACCTATCCTGTTTCTGATATACGTAAATGATCTCCCAGAGGGTATAGACTCATTCCTCTCAATGTTTTGCTGACGACGCCAAAATTATGAGAAGGATTAAGACAGAGGAGGACAGCTTGAGGCTTCAAGAAGACCTGGACAAGCTGCAGGAATGGTCGAACAAATTGCTGTTAGAGTTTAACCCAGCAAATGTAATGTAATGAAGATAGGGGTAGGAAGCAGGAGACCAGATACAAGGTATCATTTGGGAGATGAAATACTTCAATAGTCAGAGAGAGAGAAAGACCTGGGGGTTCATATCACGCCAGACCTGTCCCCTGAAGCTCATATCAAGAGGATAACATCAGCAGCATATGCCAGGTTGGCTAACATAAGAACGGCCTTTAGAAACTTGTGTAAGGAATCTTTCAGAACATTATATACCACATATGTCAGACCAATCCTGGAGTATGCGGCTCTATCATGGAGTCCATATCTAGTCAAGCATAAGACTAAACTGGAAAAGGTTCAAAGGTTTGCCACCAGACTAGTACCCGAGCTGAGAGGTATGAGCTACGAGGAGAGACTACGGGAATTAAACCTCACTTCGTTGGAAGACAGAAGAGTTAGGGGGGACATGATCACCACACTCAAGATTCTCAAGGGAATCGACAGGGTTAATAAAGATAGGCTATTTAACACAAGGGGCACACGCACTAGGGGACACAGGTGGAAACTGAGTGCCCAAATGAGCCACAGAGATATTAGAAAGAACTTTTTCAGTGTCAGAGTGGTTGACAAATGGAATGCATTAGGAAGTGATGTGGTGGAGGCTGACTCCATACACAGTTTCAAGTGTAGATATGATAGAGGTTCTTGAGCCCAGTAGGCTCAGGAACCTGTACACCTGTTGATTGACGGTTGAGAGGCGGGACCAAAGAGCAAAAGCTCAACCCCCGCAAGCACAAATAGGTGACTACACACACACACACACAACTAAATCCTCCCTAAAACTCCACATTTTTACTGAAAATCATGAACCTAAGTACGGCCGGAATATATTTTTATTATTTTCCCAAACTATCCGCGGCAGTTTATGGCGGCCCATTAGGTACCAGGTGGAGCTCTGTTGTATTTGTTTCTCATTAATATGCAAAATAATATCCTAAATAATTGGAGAGAGAGAGAGAGAGAGAGAGAGAGATAAAGCTGTTCCCTGGTTCGAGGATGTGTTACCTAATGATCAAAGGTCTGGGTGTAGGAACTGCTTCTTAAATTTTATTATGCAATTTACTGTGTTTGATTTCCAAGTGTCGTGGTATTTTCTGGCAATTTTTAATTCCCATTCACATTTTATTACGGGGATATAAATTTGGTCAAGTTGTTAAATAGATTTGTCTCCAGCTGGGACTGGTCGAATGTAAATATTACATATAGTAAGTTATGTTACATAACTTACCTCCAGGATGAGGAGGATATCTGATTATATTCACTATTGTCAGTCTTGGGTAAAGTAATGGTCAGTAATGTAATATATGGTCAGCTGGTGGTGTAACAAATGGTCAGCTGGTGGTGTAATATATGGTCAGCTGGTGTAATATATGATCAGCTGGTGGTGTAATATATGGTCAGCTGGTGGTGTAATATATGGTCAGCTGGTGGTGTAATATATGGTCAGCTGGTGGTGTAACAGATGGTCAGCTGGTGGTGTAATATATGGTCAGCTGGTGTAATATATGATCAGCTGGTGGTGTAATATATGGTCAGCTGGTGGTGTAACAGATGGTCAGCTGGTGGTGTAATATATGGTCAGCTGGTGGTGTAACAGATGGTCAGCTGGTGGTGTAATATATGGTCAGCTGGTGTAATATATGGTCAGCTGGTGGTGTAATATATGGTCAGCTGGTGGTGTAACAGATGGTCAGCTGGTGGTGTAACAGATGGTCAGCTGGTGGTGTAATATATGGTCAGCTGGTGGTGTAATATATGGTCAGCTGGTGGTGTAATATATGGTCAGCTGGTGGTGTAATATATGGTCAGCTGGTGGTGTAATATATGGTCAGCTGGTGGTGTAACAGATGGTCAGCTGGTGGTGTAATATATGGTCAGCTGGTGGAGTAACAGATGGTCAGCTGGTGGTGTAATATATGGTCAGCTGGTGGAGTAACAGATGGTCAGCTGGTGGAGTAA
The DNA here is from genome assembly GCA_020271785.1 of Procambarus virginalis. Taxonomy (NCBI): domain Eukaryota; kingdom Metazoa; phylum Arthropoda; class Malacostraca; order Decapoda; family Cambaridae; genus Procambarus; species Procambarus virginalis. The sequence goes on along the minus strand of WNGS01167018.1, from coordinate 1,792 downwards.
CAGATGGTCAGCTGGTGGAGTAATATATGGTCAGCTGGTGGTGTAACAGATGGTCAGCTGGTGGTGTAACAGATGGTCAGCTGGTGGTGTAACAGATGGTCAGCTGGTGGAGTAATATATGGTCAGCTGGTGGAGTAACAGATAGTCAGCTGGTTGAGTAACAGATGGTCAGCTGGTGGAGCAACAGATGGTCAGCTGGTGGAGTAACAGATAGTCAGCTGGTGGAGTAACAGATGGTCAGCTGGTGGAGTAACAGATGGTCAGCTGGTGGAGTAACAGATGGTCAGCTGGTGGAGTAACAGATGGTCAGCTGGTGGAGTAACAGATGGTCAGCTGGTGGAGTAACAGATGGTCAGCTGGTGGAGTAGCAGATGGTCAGCTGCTGGAGTAACAGATGGTCAGCTGGTGGTGTAATATATGGTCAGCTGGTGGTGTAATATATGGTCAGCTGGTGGTGTAATATATGGTCAGCTGGTGGTGTAATATATGGTCAGCTGGTGGAGTAACAGATGGTCAGCTGCTGGAGTAACAGATGGTCAGCTGGTGGTGTAACAGATGGTCAGCTGGTGGAGTAACAGATGGTCAGCTGGTGGAGTAACAGATGGTCAGCTGGTGGTGTAACAGATGGTCAGCTGGTGGAGTAACAGATAGTCAGCTGGTGGAGTAACAGATGGTCAGCTGGTGGAGTAACAGATGGTCACTGGTGGTGTAATATATGGTCAGCTGGTGGAGTAACAGATGGTCAGCTGGTGGTGTAATATATGGTCAGCTGGTGGAGTAACAGATGGTCAGCTGGTGGTGTAATATATGGTCAGCTGGTGGAGTAATATATGGTCAGCTGGTTGAGTAACAGATGGTCAGCTGGTGGTGTAATATATGGTCATCTGGTGGAGTAATATATGGTCAGCTGGTGGAGTAACAGATGGTCAGCTGGTGGAGTAACAGATGGTCAGCTGGTGGAGTAACAGATGGTCAGCTGGTGGAGTAACAGATGGTCAGCTGGTGGAGTAATATATGGTCAGCTGGTGGTCTAACAGATGGTCAGCTGGTGGAGTAACAGATGGTCAGCTGGTGGAGTAACAGATGGTCAGCTGGTGGAGTAACAATGGTCAGCTGGTGGAGTAACAGATGGTCAGCTGGTGGAGTAACAGATGGTCAGCTGGTGGAGTAACAGATGGTCAGCTGGTGGAGTAACAGATGGTCAGCTGGTGGAGTAACAGATGGTCATTGTGTTCAAGTTTGTGTTTTATACTGCAATATTTTGTACATATGTAATTGGAAATTAAAAAAAAGAGTAACGAATTGTCCATACAACTATGGTAGTATATATATGTATTATATATGTTTATATAAATATATTTGTTGTATGGCAGGAAGTTATACAAAAATAAATTGTCCAAGTAGCAGAGAAATGCATTTGCCAATGATGGGTTTAGGGGCGTTCCCATGGCAACCAACTAATATATGAAATGTATCGTCACTGAATCTAAAAACTGAATTTTTTTTGTTACAACTACAAAACTACAAAGAACAACAGTTCTTGTAGTTTTGATAATTGTTTGCCGTATAATTGCGCTCTTGTTTGTTCACTCTTTCATCATATTGGTACCTCTGTCATCATATTGTCACTCCTCTGTCATCATATTGTCACCTCTGTCATCATATTGTTACTTCTGTCATTCATATTGTCACCTCTGTCATCATATTGTCACTCTCTCATCATATTGTCATCTCTGTCATCATATTGTCACCTCTGTCATCATATTGTCCCCTCTGTCATCATATTGTCACT
>WNGS01167017.1:1153-21863 GCA_020271785.1 Procambarus virginalis | reverse complement strand
CACCTCTCATATTTCACGTTCACCAGAATTCACCTTACTCTCACACCCAGTGTCTGATGTTCCCACCAATCTCTCTACCGACGCTTCAAACACAGTAATTGGTGCTGTACTACAACAGCTTATTGAAGGAGAATGGCGCCCAATTGCATTCTTTTCAGCACGCCTGTCACCCACTGAAGAGAAGTACAGCACTTTTGATAGGGAACTTCTCGCCATCTACTCAGCCATACAACATTTCCGGCACTTTCTCGAAGGGCGGAACTTCCACATCCTCACAGACCACAAACCTCTCACTTATGCACTGGCGGCCAAGGGTGATGCTCACTCTCCTCGAGTAGCCAACCACCTGGGATTTATCTCCCAATTTACCTCGGATATCCGCCATGTCAAAGGAACTAATAATGTCATAGCCGATGCACTGTCTCGACCCACCATAAACCACGTCGTGACAAACCCAGCTGAGGTGGACTATTGTATAATCAGTAAGGCCCAACGGGAAGACCCTGATCTACAGCGATTACGAACATCTGACACAGCTCTCCGGTTCATCGAGATTCCCATGGAAGGTGGCGGAAGTATAATCTGTGACACTTCACGGACGGGAGCACTTAGGCCCTACATTCCTTCCCAGTTTCGCTTGAAAACGTTCTCAGTATTTCACTCCCTAGCACACCCAGGAGTACGTGCTTCCCAGAAACTACTAACGGAGCGTGTCGTATGGCCAGGAATCAATGCCGATGTTCGACGATGGACTCGCGATCATGTCTCCAGTGCCAGCGAGCGAAAACACATCGTCACACAAAGAGCCCTCTTCAACAGTTCTCGTTACCGTCTGACCGTTTCGAGGTGGTGCATGTAGACATCGTTGGACCATTACCGTCGGCAAGAGGATATTCTTATCTACTCACCTGCATCGATCGATTCTCCAGATGGCCGGAAGCAATCCCATTAATCAACATTTCAGCTGAGTCAGTGGCCCAGACTTTCCTCTCTGGATGGGTCGCCCGTTTTGGCAGCCCCTCTGTCATCATCACCGACCAAGGATGACAGTTCGAATCCTATCTATGGAAGGAACTTATGGAATTCCTCGGTACCACACACAATTGAACCACAGCATATCACCCTGAGTCGAACGGAATGGTAGAACGCTTTCATAGACAACTAAAAGCTGCCCTAAGAGCTCAAGCACGCCCTGATGATTGGATCGACAACCTTCCATTAATCTTGCTTGGCATTCGTTCGGCCACGAAGGAGGGCAGTGGATTCTCGGTAGCAGACTTAGTATACGGATCTAGCCAGCGGCTTCCGGGCGAATTCTTAACCCCAACGCCACTCATCACACCCTCAGACCCCACTTTTGTCCAAAAATTACGGGCGGCCATAACAAGCATTCGGCCTACACCACCACGCCAACCGACAACTTGTGCTACATATGTGCCTCATGAGCTCCACACAACTGAACACGTGTTTGTAAGAGTCGATGCTGTTCGACGCCCTCTACAGTCGCCTTACGAAGGACCATTTAAAGTGGTTTCTCGAACACCGAAGTTCTTCACCATTGAACGCCGAGGACAGCGGGTAAACATCTCCGTCGATCGCCTTAAACCAGCACACTGTGACGCTGCCCCAGACATCCCTCCAGAGCCACATCCGCCGACTACGCAGTTCACTTTTCGACCACAGTTACCAGCAGCACCGCCACCTACGACAACGGACGACCCTGTACGACCTCCCACCCTACAACCCCAGTTACCAGCTGCACCACCACCTGATCATACGGCGACGGACGATCCAGTGCGACCTTCTACCCTACGACCCCAGTTAGATGACATCAGCGAAGAGGAGGAAGTTAACTTTGAGGGTTATACAACGCGAGCAGGGCGTACAATTCACCGACCAGCTAGGTTCCTTGATCAAGTATTTTTCCTTTCATCCCCTGGGAGGGGGAGTTCTGTAGCGAGTAGATTATCCCAATAATATACTCGCTCCAAATGCATTGTAATATTCCTGTCAAACATTGGAGATGAATGAGGTGAGGTGTTGCTTCATATATAAGCTGTAGAGTAGCAAATATTAACTCACGGACCATTTGGTCACCATTTGGTCCGGGAGACATCTCCCGTCACGCAGGGTGCAGTTGCGCCTCCACAGATCTCCAGTATCATCTTTTGATACTGGTAATGGCTCAAAAGGGCCACCACTTACGGGCTATTCATGCCCGTGCCACCTCTTGGGTGGCTTAATCTTTATCATCATCATCTTAAATATTAACTAGTCTACTTTCAAGTGTGGTCTAGAACAGACACTTGCGAGATACTGTACCGACTCTCAGTGCGCTCAAACTCACACCATTGCTCGCCAAGGTATCACCTGCATACTTCTGTATAGTCGACTAAATATATATATATATTGTCTTAGTGTCTGTGTTTATTGTCACCATATTTTACGTAACAATAGAACCGTTACATTCACAACGCTCAACTAGCCCGCTGGCTAGTACCTCCAGGAGTGAAGTTCACAATGCTCAACTAGCCCGCTGGCTAGTACCTCCAGGTCGACCAAAGTACTCTTCAACTCTCCCCGCTTCACTCCATTCCATCGCCTGTCCCTGCCAGGGACCGGATTCAGGAAGGTACTTACGAAGGTTTTTCCTCTTAGCCAAGAACGTTTTCCTTCTTAGCGCCTTCGTGGTGGCTACGTCGGTATTCAAGTAGCTACACTAAGTGGAAAAACCTTCGTAAGTTCATTCCGGGATTTGAGTGTGGTTTCGACCACTCGTAGCTTTACGTAAACTGGATATAACTCAATTTTTCTCTACTACATAACACTGGAATCGATTTTAATATAACAAAACGTTATTAGTTGGCGAATCTCGTGAAGAGGAGTCCTTCGTGTTAGTTATATATGCATTCTCTGCTTGAAACTTAAAGTAAATATGTCTTTTATGATAGTAGAATTAGTTTTATAATAGCAAGATATTATACCCGTAGTTATTAAGTAAATAAACACTGGTGAACATGAAATATGAGAGGTGATGAGCCCTGCCTGATGGGATCATTTACTATCACCAAATGCCCCTGTTCACCTAGTAGTAAGGGTGTACCTTAGCTATACATACCCTTTTCTAATTTATTTAGTTTGGTTTTATTTTGAAATTAAATCTGGGTGAGACATAAAATAAAAATATGCTGCACAAATGATGTTAGGTAAGGAAAAGGGTAAAAATGTCAAAAACTTTATTCACTGAATACTTAAAGCTATAATTATGACTATGTAGACTATTAAAAAAGAGAGAGGGAAGTAGGGGTCCAAGACCTCTTCCTGTTATACAATTTGGGTGTGGAACAAGTAGTTATCAAAAGAAGGCACCATGCCGGGAAGGCTATGTAGCAGTAAGGTAGTGAGGTGAGGCAGCTACTTATTTGAGAAATGCTTATTTTATTTACCTTATAAGCTGAGGCAACTTATTTTATTTGAGGAATACTCAGCTGATTCCTCTACATTTATCATGGAACAAATTTGTGTCCAAGACCTCTTCCTGTTACACAATTTGGCTGTGTGTAACCAAACTAGAAGTGCTCTACAAATCAAGGGACCCAGGGATCCAACATTATGTTATCATTATCAAGTGATAATGTTAACATTATGTCAACATTATCAAGGGATCCAACATTATGTTTGTAAATCAACTGTATATGCACTTTTCCTGAATAAAATGTATTTATTTTTTATTTTTTAATCAGTATTAAAAGAAGGCACAAAGCTGGGAAGGCTATGTAGCACCATTGTGTAACAATAAACCAAATTTTTTTTAACAAATAATGCACCTGTATGGTAAAACAAATCCTGTCAGCTGTAAAAATATTGATGCAGTTATTTAAATGAAAAATATAATGAAAGAAATATTACTGGTTTATTTTTATCCTATCTTTTTGTACTGTACAGTATATCCAAGGAAGTGAAAAATTGAGACATAATGCACAATTTAATGAATGATTAGCATGGATTAGCAGTTCAAAAGAAATATGACTATTACATATCAACATGAGATCTTAATGATCCATTGTCAGCATGATTTAATAAGGATAATACAGTACTGTATTTGTAATAATACAAACTATAATTTAAAATCTTTATTACTGATTTTTTTTTTATTAAGAAGATTAGGTATACACAGCAAATGTGCTGCTACTCTATTCTATATGGAATATTACACAGTGTAGATACAAAACTAGCTATAAGTTTATCTAATACTCCCATCTCACAGGATGGTTAGACATACTGTACATGGAATCAATTTAGAAAATACCAGCCTCAATACAAAAAAATAAATCAACTCTGACTAAACAACTCTTCTCAATTTTCACAAGAGGTAAGCACTGAATCATGGAAACATTATATTATAATTACTCTTACCAGTTTCTACAAGACTCCTCTCAAACAATGTATTTTTAAACATGTTTAGGTATACACAGCAATGTGCTGCTTCCATATTCTGTATAAAGGACCACACAGTGTAGCTCAAAAACCAGCTACAAGCTCATCTAACATCCTCACCTCACAGGATAGCCAGTCATACATGGAATTAGGAGAGAACAAAATACTTAATGCTGATCTATTAGCCTCCACTGGCAAAATCTGGGTGCAGCACAAGAATATCTTCCGATATTCATGAGTGTATGAAGTAATTACAGAGCTCAAAATACCTCATATCATTTGGTATGAAGTCACTGATAACAGGGCAATCACAGATATGGTGTTGGAGAGTATGTTCTCTCAAGTAGGACTGAAAACGGATGTTTTTTTTCCACCAAGAGGGCTATAAACCCATGGAACCGCCTACCCGCTGAAGCCGTAAATGCCAAATTCCAGCTCAAACATATCATTAAGACAATTGGCGGGCCCTTTAACAAGCCGCCAGCTTTCTGTCCTCTTCGAGGCCACTACATAGTTAGTGGCCCTTGGGTAAATTCAGTAAATATATACAATAATTGTCAGCGCATCTTCCGAGCAACAAGGACAGCTACACAGTATCTCTTAGAATTACGTAGGTAAACAACAAATGTAACATATTTGTTTACTACAATGTCGGTGCTGGCTGTAGAAGTTGAAAAAACATTGTTTTACTTCGAAATATACTAATTTTATAAGAAAATTCGACGTCAATAGGAGGCAGTAGAGCTCCGATAAGCCAGCGCTAAATCTTCAATATGAAGAATGTTGCTGCTCTCTGATTGGCCAAACGAAACACAGTAGTGACCTCTATCGGCACGCAGGTGAACCAACAAATTTCTTCCTAAGTGGACCTTATTGAATTGCACCTAAGCATCTTCTTTGGGCACACTTAGGAACCTTCGTAGCAAACCCACTTACGAAGAAATACACGGAGCTTCCTGAATCTAGGTCCTGCTTGGTCGTCACCTTCCAAGACAGCCGACTAGAAGATGGGAAACTAAGCTTATGGAAGGGTCGACTGCTATAGTGTCGGCACCTGGATCATAGATGGCGCCGAGGTCCGTCACACCCAGCTCCTGGCTACCCGTGTCACCTCTTACGCGGCTCAATCTTCATTAATCAATCAACAGTTATGGCAACTGGTTAATGGATAAGTGCTTCAATATTAGACTCCTATGGATTCCTTGCATTGAGCCTATATTAGTTCAGTTAAATAGTAGACTTTGTTAAAATATAGCCTAATTAAACAAATACGAACAGCTCTCAGAATGATATTTGTTGGTCGGCGCAGTTGAGGGTTAAGACCGCTATCTCCACAAAGTATATCTAGTGTACTGTAAGTGTATCAACTACTGTTATAGTCCCCAGAAGGGAATAAAAATTATTGTGAACGTAAATACTAAGTAACTTACTGTCAATGAGGGAAAATGTTACTCTAAAAATTAGGTTATATCTGAACATTCTAACATTTTATGTAACAAATAATATTTATTCAAAACTATGACAACTTGTATTAATTTTTTTAATGAGGTTTTAAATAATAATAATCTTTTTAAAATTAATTTTTTTAATAACACTTCTATTACACTTCTTTTGTGGTTAAATTGTTAGAGATTTTGATTTCCTCTACTTATGGTAGGATTATTTTGTTTTTAAATTATGCATCACTTTATATAATTTACCGGGACAGGAAGCCTGTTAAGCTTACCAAAGTCCCTCTAGCTACGATGGTGTCGGCGTGGTCACCAGTCCAGTTACTGGGTCGACCTGTACAGTGTTTCACCTGACTGGCCAAGTGAAGCATCACCCACAGTGCCTGAACATTTTCTGGCGCACAACTGTGCAGTGTACCAGATCTCCAGCACTGAGCAGTGTACCAGATCTCCAGCACTGAGCAGTGTACCAGATCTCCAGCACTGTGCAGTGTACCAGATCTCCAGCACTGTGCAGTGTACCAGATCTCCAGCACTGAGCAGTGTACCAGATCTCCAGCACTGAGCAGTGTACCAGATCTCCAGCACTGTGCAGTGTACCAGATCTACAACACTGTGTATTGTAGCAGATCTCCAGCACTGAGCAGTGTACCAGATCCCCAGCACTGAGCAGTGTACCAGATCTCCGGCACTGAGCAGTGTACCAGATCTCCAGCACTGAGCAGTGTACCAGATCTCCAGCACTGAGCAGTGTACCAGATCTACAACACTGAGCAGGGTACCAGATCTCCAGCACTGAGCAGTGTACCAGATCTCCAACACTGAGCAGTGTACCAGATCTCCAGCACTGTGCAGTGTACCAGATCTCCAGCACTGTGCAGTGTACCAGATCTCCAGCACTGAGCAGTGTACCAGATCTCCAGCACTGAGCAGTGTACCAGATCTCCAGCACTGTGCAGTGTACCAGATCTCCAACACTGTGCAGTGTACCAGATCTCCAGCACTGAGCAGTGTACCAGATCTCCAGCACTGAGCAGTGTACCAGATCTCCAGCACTGTGCAGTGTACCAGATCTCCAACACTGAGCAGTGAACCAGATCTCCAGCACTGTGCAGTGTACCAGATCTCCAACACTGAGCAGTGTACCAGATCTCCAGCACTGAGCAGTGTACCAGATCTCCAGCACTGAGCAGTGTACCAGATCTCCAGCACTGTGCAGTGTACCAGATCTCCAGCACTGAGCAGTGTACCAGATCTCCAGCACTGTGCAGTGTACCAGATCTCCAGCACTGAGCAGTGTACCAGATCTCCAGCACTGTGCAGCGTACCAGATCTCCAGCACTGTGCAGTGTACCAGATCTCCAACACTCCAGCATTGTGCAGTGTACCAGATCTCCAGCACTGTGCAGTGTACCAGATCTCCAGCACTGAGCAGTGTACCAGATCTCCAGCACTGAGCAGTGTACCAGATCTCCAGCACTGTGCAGTGTACCAGATCTCCAGCACTGAGCAGTGTACCAGATCTCCAGCACTGAACAGTGTACCAGATCTCCAACACTCCAGCATTGTGCAGTGTACCAGATCTCCAGCACTGAGCAGTGTACCAGATCTCCAGCACTGAGCAGTGTACCAGATCTCCAGCACTGAGCAGTGTACCAGATCTCCAGCACTGAGCAGTGTACCAGATCTCCAGCACTGAGCAGTGTACCAGGACCTAGATTCAGGAAGCTCCGTGTATTTCTTCGTAAGTGGGTTTGCTACGAAGGTTCCTAAGTGTGCCCTAAGAAGATGCTTAGGTGCAATTCAATAAGGTCCACTTAGGAAGAAATTTGTTGGTTCACCTGCGTGCCGATAGAGGTCACTACTGTGTTTCGTTTGGCCAATCAGAGAGCAGCAACATTCTTCATATTGAAGATTTAGCGCTGGCTTATCAGAGCTCTACTGTCTCCTATTTACGTCGAATTTTCTTATAAAATTAGTATATTTCGAAGTAAAACAATGTTTTTTCAACTTCTACAGCCAGCACCGACATTGTTGTAAACAAATATGTTACATTTGTTGTTTACCTACGTAATTCTAAGAGATACTGTGTAGCTGTCCTTGTTGCTCGGAAGATGCGCTGACAATTATTGTATATATTTACTGAATTTACCCAAGGGCCACTAACTATGTAGTGGCCTCGAAGAGGACAGAAAGCCGGCGGCTTGTTAAAGGGCCCGCCAATTGTCTTAATGATATTCTTGAGCTGTAATTTGGCATTTACGGCTTCAGCGGGTAGGCGGTTCCATGGGTTTAGAGCCCTCTTGGTGAAAAAAAAACATCTGTTTCAGTCCTACTTGAGAGAACATACTCTCCAACACCATATCTGTGATTGCCCTGTTATCAGTGACTTCATACCAAATGGTATGAGGTATTTTGAGCTCTGTAATTAGGAATATTGGAAGATATTCTTGTGCTGCACCCAGATTTTGCCAGTGGAGGCTAATAGATCAGCATTAAGTATTTTGTTCTCTCCTAATTCCATGTATGACTGGCCATCCTGTGAGGTGAGGATGTTGGATGAGCTTGTAGCTGGTTTTTGATCTACACTGTGTGGTCCTTTATACAGAATAGGGAAGCAGCACATTGCTGTGTATACCTAAACATGTTTAAAAATACATTGTTTGAGAGGAGTCTTGTAGAAACTGGTAAGAGTAATTATAATATAATGTTTCCATGATTCAGTGCTTACCTCTTGTGAAAATTGAGAAGAGTTGTTTAGTCAGAGTTTATTTATTTTTTGTATTGAGGCTGGTATTTTCTAAATTGATTCCATGTACAGTATGTCTAACCCTTCTGTGAGATGGGAGTATTAGATAAACTTATAGGTAGTTTTGTATCTACACTGTGTAATATTCCATATAGAATAAGGTAGCAGCACATTGCTGTGTATACCTAATCTTCTTACTAAAAAAAATCAGTAATAAAGATTTTAAATTATAGTTTGTATTATTACAAATACAGTACTGTATTATCCTATTAAACCATGTTGACAATGGATCATTAAGATCTCATGTTGATATGTAATAGTCATATTTCTTTTGAACTGCTAATCCATGCTAATCATTCATTAAATTGTGCATTATGTCTCAATTTTCACTTCCTTGGATATACTGTACAGACACAAAAAGATAGGATAAAAATAAACCAGTAATATTTCTTTCATTATATTTTTCATTTAAATAACTGCATCAATATTTTACAGCTGACAGGATTTGTTTTACCATACAGGTGCATTATTTGTTAAAAAAAAATTTGGTTTATTGTTACACAATGGTGCTACATAGCCTTCCCAGCTTGGTGCCTTCTTTTAATACTTACTGATTAAAAAATATAATAATAAATAAATTTTATCAGGAAAAGTGCATACAGTTGATTTACAAACATAATGTTGGATTTATGGACAGAGCTAGTACATACAATACCTAAAGCCACTATTACTCATAGCATTTCGGGCAAGGTGTGGGGGAAAAAACACTTAGACTAAAACTTAATAGTAATCGGGATTAGGTATAAATTGTGTTGAAAGAAGGAATAAAAAATACAAAAAGGGGGGTTAACATAGCATAAATCAGAAATTGCACATGTTGGTGAACAGCGTTTGTTTAAAAAATAGCAAGACATGGGTTGACATTTAGGGATCAGTTAGGTTACATGGAGTTAATTAGGTAGTACTTGGTTTTACTCTTAAACTGGTTGAGAGAGGTACAGCCTTTAACATGATTCGGGAGGTCATTCCACATTCTGGGTCCCTTGATTTGTAGAGCACTTCTAGTTTGGTTACACACAGCCAAACTGTGTAACAGGAAGAGGTCTTGGACACAAATTTGTTCCATGATAAATGTAGAGGAATCAGCTGAGTATTCCTCAAATAAAATAAGTTGCCTCAGCTTATAAGGTAAATAAAATAAGCATTTCTCAAATAAGTAGCTGCCTCACCTCACTGCCTTACTGCTACATAGCCTTCCGGCATGGTGCCTTCTTTGATAATTACTTGTTCCACACCCAAATTGTATAACAGGAAGAGGTCTTGGACCCCTACTTCCCTCTCTCTTTTTTAATAGTCTATATAGTCATAATTATAGCTTTAAGTATTCAATGAATAAAGTTTTTGACATTTTTACCCTTCTCCTTACCTAACATCATTGTGCAGCATATTTTTATTTTATGTCTCACCCAGATTTAATTTCAAAATAAAACCAAACTAAATAAATTAGAAAAGGGTATGTATAGCTAAGGTACACCCTTACTACTAGGTGAACAGGGGCATTTGGTGATAGTAAATGATCCCATCAGGCAGGGCTCATCACCTTCTCTCATATTTCATGTTCACCAGTGTTTATTTACTTAATAACTACGGGTATAATATCTTGCTATTATAAAACTAATTCTACTATCATAAAAGACATATTTACTTTAAGTTTCAAGCAGAGAATGCATATATAACTAACACGAAGGACTCCTCTTCACTAGATTCAATTCTTATAATCTTTTGTTTATGTTCCAAATTCTTAAAATCTATCCCAGTGTTATGTAGTAGAGAAAATTGAGTTATATCCAGTTTACGTAAAGCTGCGAGTGGTCGAAACCACACTTAAATCCCGGAATGAACTTACGAAGGTTTTTCCACTTAGTGTATCTACTTGTAACTACTTACTCGACCGGTAAGACCCTTAAGAAAGGAAGCACACCAAACAGGAATAACACTACTAGCCAGGCTAGCAACATGATTAGTTCAGCTATCTCCCCTCGGTGACCGCGCGTGGGGGGTACCGACTCTCCCCTCGTCAACAATAACATACAATCCCAGCTGGGCGCAGCGCCGTCTCCGACACGGGCCATGCAACTGTTATGTAGCCATATGGACCAACTTAAACGAGCTACTGCCCCTTGTTCTGACTTCAAGCGCCTTGCTGATAACCCTTGGCTCAAGTTATTAACTCAAGTACTTGAAGATCAAATGTCAGTAATCAAAGAGCAGTCGGCCTTAATAATGAACCTGCAAGGTTCATTATTATCTTTGCAGAATGAAGCTGGAGCCCTACTCAAGAACAACCAAGATCTATCTACCAAAGTCGTCCACCTCGAGCAAGAATTAAACCTTCTCAAGAACACAGTCACTAACTTTAATCCAGATGAAACCACTAGAAAACAAGAAGAAATAAGCAACAGTTGAGAACCATCTGAACAAACTACAACACCAACACACTGTTACCCAGGACGAAGCAGACCAACATAAACTACTTGAGTCTGTAATTATCTCTTCACATGATTTTCCCCATGAAACTGATGGAGAAGACTGTGCTGCCATTGTGATCAAGGTATTGCAGGATAAGTTAAGGTATTCAATCCAAAAAGTCACATCAAATCAGCTATAGAGTGGGTACCAATCATCTGGTACAAATAACCGTAGAATAAGAATAAAATTAGATAGCTGCTCCCGCAGGTCTGATCTTATCACATCTGCAGTCGCTAGTAAATCCTCTGTTTATGTAAATGAATGTCTGACCAGGTTCAGGCAAAATCTCTTTTTAAACTGCGTGGTTTCTGCAAAAATTCCCTATAATTAAGCACTGTTTTGTGCGAGATGGTAAAATTATAGCTAGGAGGACTGACATTGGAAAAACCTATTCAATAACCACTGAAGCTCACCTTAATCTTTCCTCAGTGACTGTGGGATAACTGCTGTATAGCCAGAACTCAAATTATAATCTCATTTAACTACCATTGTGTACTTTAGCTCTGCCTTTCCTTTCAAAAGGTTTTAACCTTAGTTAAAAAAAAAAATTGTCATCTTTATTATTGTCTTCTTTCATTTTACTGCCATGTTCCATAGTACACTGGCTTTGTCTGTGTCCTCTAGTATTAACTTCATTATCCAGTGTTCCTGAGGTATCTCTATTTAAACTACCTCATTTTGCTTTAGTGTAACTTTAGTGTTCAACTATAGTGTACTTATAATAGTATAGTAAGCAAGCTTTTCATTTTATAGATTTCATAATTGCTTTTTACTTTTTTTGGTCATCTATTGTTATTAATTATTCTACTTCATTTTTTACATTCCTAGTTCCCATTAAGTTTATTACTTAAATTACCATTAAGTTTATATTACTTTAGAATTTTTTTCTACTTTTTTATTTTCTATTTTTTTTTTTTTGGCACTCTTGCCTTGTTTTCCTGCAACCAGCCTTTTTATGCAGACAAGTATAGACCCAGAACTAAACCTCTTATCCACTATCTATGAAAATCATCACTTTAATGATCAAAATTGCAGATATTTTACAGCACATGATGTGTAAGCAATGTATTAACACATAACCACAATATCTCTGTAATCAAGTGAACGTTGGATCCCTAGGTAAACACTTCGATGATGTTAGTGCCTTGATTGAAACTATTGACAACAAATTCTCTTTTATTATACTTACTGAAACGTGGTTGAAAGAGGATACTACTCAACTCTACATGTACAACTCAGCTTCGACTAATCCTAACTCATACACAACTACAACGTACTCATAATCTCAGAGAGGTGGTGGTACTGCTCTTTACTACCACCAAGAACTAACATGCTTAAATATAATTAGAACTAGAGACAGCTGTGGGAGTATATCTTCGCCAGTTCAGAGTCAAGGGTGCCAAGTCTGTCCTGTCTGTGGGTGCAGTCTATAGAATTCCTAACACTGATGTGTCCGAATTCAATTCAAACCTTAGAAATCTAATACTCGATAACAGACTGAAAAAAAAACATCTAATTATCGCAGGGGACTTTAATATTGACCTCTGTGAGCCTGAACACCCTACTGCTGTTAGCTTCCTCAACTGTATGAATTCCTGCTTCCTCATACCCTTAAGCACTAGACCTACTAGAATCACTGATAGTACGGCCACGACTCTTGATCACATTTGGACCAACATAACCTCTCCGCTTACTTCAGGTATAATCACCGATAGCACTATAGACCATTACCCCACATTCTCTCAACTAACATTATCAAACCACCTCTTGAGTCAAGGGAATTAAGCTTTAGGCTGCACAATGAAACTGCTATAGACAATTTTATAACTGCTGCTGATAATGTCAACTGGGATCCGAGTTAGGTAACATAGGGGACATCAACCTAGCAGTGCAATCTTTTCTTCAAAAGACTCTTTAACCTTTATAACACCCACTGTCCTAGGCTTTCAAAACAAGTCACAACCAAAAAGCTAACAATCCTTGGCTTACAAAGGGAATACTTAAATCCATAATAAAAAACATGACCTTGAGAAGAAGTAAGGTTAGGAACCGTCTCCAAAGAATTTTCAAAGAATACTCGTTATTGCTATCAAATAATTAGACGAGCCAAAAACTAAATTCTACGAAGATAAATTTACCCAAAAAAAGAGCAACATTAAAAAAACTTGGAGCACAATCTCACAATATTGGGATCAAAGAAGATTTTTATTAACAAACCAACACTCCTGTCCCAGTAACGATGGTCAGGCTTCTCAGCTCTCCTGGACTCGCTATTGAGTTTAATAGGTTCTTCTCTTCCATTNGGGACCAAAGAGCCAGAGCTCAACACCCACAAGCACAATTAGGTGAGTACACGCATACGCACACACACACACACACGCACACGCACACACACAAAGTAATGAAACTAGGCAGTGGAACAGGAGGCAGACACAGGATACAGAATAGGAGATTAAGTACTTAATGAAACGGAGAGAGAGAGAAGATCTAGGAGTTGATATCACACCAAACCTGTCTCCTGAAGCCCACATAAAAAGAATAACGTCTGCGGCATATGCGAGGCTGGCTAACATCAGAACAGCGTTCAGGAACCTGTGTAAGGAATCATTCAGAATCTTGTACACCACATATGTAAGACCAATCCTGGAGTATGCGTCCCCAGCATGGAGCCCGTACCTTGTCAAGCACATAACAAAGCTGGAAAAGGTTCAGAGGTATATGCCACTAGACTAGCCCCAGAACTAAGAGGCATGAGTTACGAGGAAAGGCTGCGGGAAATGTACCTCACAACACTGGAAGACAGAAAAGGGAAACATGATCACTACCTACAAAATCCTCAATGGAATTGACAGGGTAGACAGGGATAAACTATTCAACTGGTGGTACGCGAACAAGGGGACACAGATGGAAGTTGAGTACCCAAATGACCCACAGAGACGTTAAAAAGAACTCTTTCAGTGTCAGAGTAGTTAACGGATGGAATGCATTAGGCAGTGATGTGGTGGAGGCTGACTCCATACACAGTTTCAAAGGTAGATATGATTGAGCCCAGTGTGAGATTTTTTTCTATGCCTACCTCCCTTAGGAGGTGGACCTCAAGCATAAAGAACTGCACCCTGCAGATATTTCTACTCTAAGCATGAGTGCAATAGAAAAAGGAAAAGCGTGAGCAAACCGCCAGGCTTCCACCACAAGGGTAAAAACCTGTCCACTTAGGCCGCTGGTTCCTCTTAGTTAAACATGACGTTAAAACTAATAAAGGGTAACCGACGGGTTCTCACAATCAAATATTTATATTTGATGTGGCACTATGAATTGGAATTCGAATTTCCCAAGAACAGCCATCATTACAAAAGATCACATTTACAGACAATCGTATGGAGCAGAACATGGGTGGAAAAGAATGGTTGAAGGTTTGACATCAAAGACCGTTTTCTATAAAATAAACAATTTATTTACAAGAGACTAAACTACTACAACATCTAGTTTACGTTACGTTAATGTCCATCAAGTGGCACGATAACAACAGCTAAATAGCAACGACTCCGGTCCATTACTGTGCGACTGCATACTGAACTAACCTGAACACAGGTGTGCCCACTGACGATGCAATATTGCAAACAAATAATTCACAAGCCTAAGTTTACACAACAGTGAGTGAATCGTTACGTTATTGTCCATCCTGTGGCTCTTGCAACACAGCTATTTAACAGCCCCTCGAGAAATAACAACAGTTTCCATCTTGCTGACACTTCGGGCTAACTAAAGGAACAAACTGAACAATGATGCCCACTGATGACACAAGCTTGCAACCAATATTGTCACGGCTTCACGGTGAACAGATACTATAATCACAATCTTACGGGTCCTCCAACCCTACAGGCGAGATACCCACGTAACTAGGCGGGTAGTCCAACACTGACTCCCCCTATCACAACCTAATGTGAACACTCTTTGCAACTCGATGCAAGAAGTTGCAAATGTAAACAAAGCCAGGCAAGGTGGGATTCTGAGACACTTCTCCAGTAATCCCTAAGTTACTTTACTCTCGTCTCCAGACGATAAACAAAAGAAATTGCCTTAATCAATTACAAAATTGATTATGTGATTAATTACGTTAATTGACTGATCACAGCAGTCAGCAACAAAGTACTACGTTAATCACAAACACTTGTCTCTCTTGGACAACAACATGATGGTACTCTACGTTAATCATCAACACTTGTCTCTCTCAACACAAGTCATCTTGTTAACAATAACTCAAAGTCTCTCTTACATTACATTACACTTGACTCCTTCAAGTATTCAGTGAGTAATTCCTAATTAATGTCAAACGAATAACTAATTAAATCCCAATCGAGTTACGTTAACTAAGCCTACCACTATCTTGGTAGCTTCTCAACAGTCTATGTAAAACTTTACTTTAATAAGCGTTAATTACCCTAATTAACCCTGAGCAATTAATTAACTATCACCAGGACCGATAACTAATCATACATAAATACGTCCCACTCCGCACTGCCTAAGCAGGTTTCATCAAACACTGTGAATTCACGGACGAGGAGTTAATTACTCCACTAATTAACAAGAGTGCATCTTAATCCACTGTCATCAGACAGGATATGATTAATATAACGAGTTATGCTAGCTCCATGACCTCGCTTTACCGACTCATCAAGGCCATTGACGTTAATTACTCCACTAATTATCATGAGCCACTAATTTCTATACCCCAGAAAGGTAAATAGCCTCGTGCAAATTACGTTAACACAAATACTGACAGTTCTTCTCCCACTATGTGAATTCATGATGAGAATACTAATTACATAATTAGCTAGAGTGGTCAATTAGTTGTCACAGGGACAATTAATTGCACCGGAAACTTATCTCAGCAAGCTCAGTACTGTTTCGCTTAACAGCTCCCTCATTAAGTAATGTATAACCCCTCATTACGTTAATTTCCCCAATTAACTCACTGAAGCCTTAAGTCATCAACACAACTTAAAGAACACAAAGTAACCCCAGGTTACATAGGTCACGCTTACAGTGGCATAACAAAATAAATGCACAGCCCACATGCGGTTGCAGCTTCTGCAACACGGTAATTACTGTACCTCACAGTAATGACACACGGTTTGGCAACACAAAAGTGTACCTACATTACTGCCCTCTCTAATCTTGCAACAGTTGCAAGGAACTACTGTGTGGAATCACTACTCTAGCAAAACAATTTACGTTAACTCAAGACACCGTCGCTACACTGACAGCTGGCACTAATTCTCATAATTAGGCAGATTAACCAATCAATTGCTTGCGCTCTCATTAATTAAGTATTGTGAATTCCCCTGATTAATTAAAGGGACCTGCTTAAATCAACAACACAGCTCCTAGGGCAGTAATATAACGTATACCAAACAACAACACTGTCTAAACATACAAACATAATGATGCCGTCAGCATACCCCATATGCTAATGACACCACTGTGCAATCAGTCAGCAATCACAATTACTGACTAACCACACAACACCGTAATAATATACATGCAAATGAAACACATGGAAATGGTACACACTAATCAATGATCATAATCAAATAGCTACCCATCATGCATCACAACAACATAAAATTACACTTATATATATATTATATATATCACTAGAGTAGATAATACATAAATATACAGACGTAAGGGTGTCCTGTGATCAACCCTGCAACACTGGCCTGCCTACCTATGAAATAATATAATCAACAGGCGGCAACATGGCATTAATCTTCACTCTGAACGATATATATTGAATCGACAGTCACACTGACCGGTTTACATACTCGAGTCAGTCTACACACAAAAGTATACATATAGATCTACATGTGTGGATCTGTGTGTAACATACACTCTCACGTCACAACACAGTCACCTTGACGTCAGTACAGACAGCTGCCTCTCAGCTTGCGTCCCTAACCTGGCAGGCGCTATGGGACAACACAGCTGCTACCGGAATTAACATCAGTCCTGAGACACTGTAACTTACATTACATAATAATGAGTACTCACGTTACCACTCTCTTTACATTCATTTCCGCGGTCACAACCTCACTTGCTGAAGTACTGAAGCTGAAGAACCCCTAGCTTGCTCCCACGTGCGTATACTAGGTGTGGTCCTAGGGAGTGTGACCAAGGCCTGTGCCTATAGCTGGGCCCAAGGGGGTGGCCACGAGGTAGCACGAGACGGTCGCAGCGCTCCACCCAGGATGAGGTGGCGGGAGGGGTGGGTGGTGTATGTGGCCCACAGGCGTGTGGCCATCGTGTGGCCCCCACGGTGTCTGGCCACAGAGCGGTGCGACATGCACATGGGAACCTCGGCTGGCTGAAGGCCTCAGGCATACCCCACGTGTGTGGAAGATTCACTCACATGCCCACAGACACCACGAGCAGGTTTGCTCCTACACCGGGTGTGATAATGGCGGGCGAAACAACATGGCGGACACGGCAAGGTGGAATTTCAAAGTCCAACAGGGGCCTGAAATTTCCTGAATATTACGCTCCCATGAACTCTGAGAAGCCCTGCCCAATTCTACCATAGACAAGACAACTCATCAAATGTGAGCAACAACATCTGATACACCACGAGGCTTGCCTGGGGCCTCGTAGGAGAACACTGTCCTCTAGAGTCTTACACAGTTCCTTCCCTACTCCTTGGCACAAGATCACACAAATTGGATCCAGACACGATCCACGATGGCAGGATTACCGTGCGCGATGAATAATAAGAATGACAGTGATTAACAGTGGTGGGGGTGGCAGGCACCCCACCCCCACCTCCTGGGCATCTAACCCGCTTGATCGCCGCCTCTAGACTAACTTTTGGTGGGTCAGGGAAACTGAAAAGATACCCGTCTCCCACCACCTTGTCTTGACCAATCAGAGCAAAGCTGGCACAGCCTATCGGGGCGCTACGAATCACCGCCTTTCGTGCCTAAACCGTGCCAGCCCCTCGAGGCTGAGATGCCTAGACGAATCACAGACGAGACGCCTTAAGGCGTCCCGTGACGTCACAAGGGGGTAAGGCCTAGGTGTGGGAGGCGACGTTCACCCCTCTGCCCCCCCCCCTCGTGCCCTCTCGCACCTCCCACTACCAAGTCCCATTTCTCAGTAAACAGAATTAATTCTATAACTCTCCCCACAGAGCAGTCAAAGACTCCTGGCTAGTCTTAAACGATGGTCCTTAGCATAAGCTTTCATCCAACACCACACAAGTGAATGTAGTTTGAATTTTTTTGTCTAGAGCGCACTAGAGCGACTCTAGCTTAATCAAGAAACTAGAAAACTAGTCGAGGGAATTTCTATTCCCTCACACCCAGTAGGCTCAGGAATCTGTACACATGTGGACTAGTTGATTGATGGTTGAGAGGCAGGACCAAAGAGCCAAAGCTCAACCTCCACAACCACAAATAGGTGAGCACACACACACACACTTACATACATGAAGGGGGTCTGGTAGCTGAGTGGACAGCGTGCAGGACTCGTAATTCTGTGGCCCGGGTTCGATTCCCGGACCAGGCAGAAACAAATGGGCAAAGTTTCTTTCACAATGATGCTCTTGTTACCTAGCAGTAAATAGGTACCTGGGAGTTAGACAGCTGTTACGGGCTGCTTCCTGGAGCGTGTGTGTGTATTTGAGGAAAAATAAAATAAAAATAAAACAAAAAACAATAGTTAGTAACAGTTGATTGACAGTCGAGAGGCGGGCCGAAAGAGCAGAGCTCAACCCCCACAAGCACAACTAGGTGAATACATATATTTACATACATACATACATACATACATACATACATACATACATACATACATACATACATACATACATACATACATACATACATACATACATACATACATACATACATACATACATACATGCATACAATTTAATCATGCATACATACATACGTATGTTCATATATACACCTATAGTTAATAACCTCATTTTATATAAATGACACCTCTATTTAGTTGGGTGTAATTAGTTGAACCATAAACCCTCTTTTTTTAAATACTGGGTTATATTCTAGCAATAAAATAAAGTGTTCATTCGCCCCAATATTCGTACAGTTGATAATTTCCATTAATATTTATGCATAACAATCAACGAGATTAACATATCATTCGAGCAACTCCGAAACCTATCCTAACCTAACATACCCTAGTCTAAACTAACCCTACACTTTCCTATCCTAATCCTGCTCTGCCCCAATCCAATCTATTAAAAAAATTACCCATACTCCATCAGATTCTAACTTATCATAGCCAAAAACTATCCTAACCTATGCTAACTACACCTATCCTCTCCTAACCCAACCTATCATGCTTTTGCTTGTCCTTTATTTATATTAAGAGTTATATATAACACATTTATCATTAAAAAATACAAACGCACAACAGATGACATTTCCTCACAAATATGTCATTTATGCACAAATATAATATTTACACGAAACATATATCATTTACTCACAAAATATACTATTTACTCACAAAATATGTCATTTACACCCAAAAATATACCATTCAGACAAAATATGACATTTACTTACAAAATATACCAGTTGCACACAAAAATATACCATTTATACAAATATTGCATTTACACTCAAAGTACGACATTTACACAAAGTATGGTATTTGCACACATAAAGCAAATTGTTTATACACTCATACAATCAAAAATATGCTCACTAAAATTACACAACTTCATAAACATAACTTTCACAAAATGCCCACATACCGACACACAAACTAAATACACTTTCACACTTGCTCATGAAGATCTATTTTTTTCAGATAACATATACGAACTCACCCAAATACACAATTTGTGCAAAAAATACAGTTACATCAGTTCCACTTCGGCAATTAAAACACAACTTGCATAAATACACAATTTGCACAGAAATTATTATAAAACATGGACAATTAATACACAACTTGTGAAATTATTACACATCTTTGCACAATTAATACATCCAAACTTGCTATATAATTGCACAACTTGCACAATGTCAATCAATATGCAAAAGGCACAAATTCCATTTCTCCCGTCCAACCCATCAACATTGGTGTTCCACAGGGCAGCATATTTGGTCCTCTCCTCTTTCTTATCTACATTAATGACCTTCCAAATGCCTCTCAACACCTCAAACAATTTTATTTTCTGATGACAAAACTTTCATTTTCTCCAGTCCTGACCCCCTTGCTCTAAATGTCACAGTGAATACTGAACTAAATAAAGTTCATCTTTGGCTAACTGCTAACAAACTTACCCTTAACAATGTCAAACCTTCTATATTTTGTTTGGTAATAAATCCTCAGATCAAATTAATCTAAGAATAAACTATATCTAAATTAGTAACAAAGTAGATGGCAAATTCCTTGGTGTCCTTATCGATAACAAGCTGAATTTCCAGGGACACATTCTAAACATAGCAAAAAAAGTTAATAAAACTGTTGGCATTCTTTCTAAGATCAGATATTATGTACCTCGCCC
>WNGS01167016.1:43265-50765 GCA_020271785.1 Procambarus virginalis | reverse complement strand
TTTACCCTTACATGAGACTGAATTGTTTCCTTATATCTTGTGGACGGGATAAAGTATGAACTTCAACTGGAGTCCGACCACCTAACCCTCGGTGGGAAGTTGTGGTATATTCCTTTATGATATCAGACAAAATGGGCAGATATCTAGAGATATTGTGCACAGTCATATATTTATAAATCTTAGTTGTCATCGTGAGTATAAAGCGTCCAGTGATGGCAGCTTTTGTTTCTTAAAAATATACACTATACAGCTTAATATTTCTAGCTGATATCATTCGTTTCATATCAGAATTATAAAATTCTCCTCCTCGGTCAGTATTAATATTACGTATTCCTTGGGAATATGCGGATTCCAATATGATTTTCAAAGCTTTACTCACACTCTGTCCATCTTGGCGTTTCAGAGGTGCGACTTGCGCAAACCGGGAAAAAAATCGACATAGACGAGTACATATTTGATATCATCATTATGTTTAGCTATTAATCCCATTTTTACTAAATCACAGGCTAGAAATATGCTGGGTTTAGGACCCAGTACCTTCCATCGCTCGAATTGGTGAGGTTTTAATGCATATTGGTGAGGTTTAATGTATATCTAGTGTACTGTAAGTGTATCAACTACTGTTATAGTCCCCAGAAGGGAATATAAATTATTGTGAACGTAAATACTAAGTAACTTACTGTCAATGAGGGAAAATGTTACTCTGAAAATTAGGTTATATCTGAACATTCTAACATTTTATGTAACAAATAATATTTATCCAAACTATGACAACTTGTATTATTTTTTTTTAATGAGGTTTTAAATAATAATAATCTTTTTAAAATTAAATTTTTTTTAATAACACTTCTATTACACTTCTTTTGTGGTTAAATTGTTAGAGATTTTGATTTCCTCTACTTATGGTAGGATTATTTTGTTTTTAAATTATGCATCACTTTATATAATTTACCGGGACAGGAAGCCTGTTAAGCTTACCAAAGTCCCTCTAGCTACGATGGTGTCGGCGTGGTCACCAGTCCAGTTACTGGGTCGACCTGTACAGTGTTTCACCTGACTGGCCAAGTGAAGCATCACCCACAGTGCCTGAACATTTTCTGGCGCAGAACAGAGCAGTGTACCAGATCTCCAGCACTGAGCAGTGTACCAGATCTCCAGCACTGAGCAGTGTACCAGATCTCCAGCACTGTGCAGTGTACCAGATCTCCAGCACTGAGCAGTGTACCAGATCTCCAGCACTGAGCAGTGTACCAGATCTCCAGCACTGAGCAGTGTACCAGATCTCCAGCACTGAGCAGTGTACCAGATCTCCAGCACTGTGCAGTGTACCAGATCTCCAGCACTGAGCAGTGTACCAGATCTCCAGCACTGAGCAGTGTACCAGATCTCCAGCACTGAGCAGTGTACCAGATCTCCAGCACTGAGCAGTGTACCAGATGTCCAGCACTGAGCAGTGTACCAGATCTCCAGCACTGTGCAGTGTACCAGATCTCCAGCACTGAGCAGTGTACCAGATCTCCAGCACTGAGCAGTGTACCAGATCTCCAGCACTGAGCAGTGTACCAGATCTCCAGCACTGAGCAGTGTACCAGATCTCCAGCACTGAGCAGTGTACCAGATCTCCAGCACTGAGCAGTGTACCAGATCTCCAGCACTGAGCAGTGTACCAGATCTCCAGCACTGTGCAGTGTACCAGATCTCCAACACTGTGCAGTGTACCAGATCTCCAGCACTGAGCAGTGTACCAGATCTCCAGCACTGAGCAGTGTACCAGATCTCCAGCACTGTGCAGTGTACCAGATCTCCAACACTGAGCAGTGAACCAGATCTCCAGCACTGTGCAGTGTACCAGATCTCCAACACTGAGCAGTGTACCAGATCTCCAGCACTGAGCAGTGTACCAGATCTCCAGCACTGAGCAGTGTACCAGATCTCCAGCACTGTGCAGTGTACCAGATCTCCAGCACTGAGCAGTGTACCAGATCTCCAGCACTGTGCAGTGTACCAGATCTCCAGCACTGAGCAGTGTACCAGATCTCCAGCACTGTGCAGTGTACCAGATCTCCAGCACTGTGCAGTGTACCAGATCTCCAACACTCCAGCATTGTGCAGTGTACCAGATCTCCAGCACTGTGCAGTGTACCAGATCTCCAGCACTGAGCAGTGTACCAGATCTCCAGCACTGAGCAGTGTACCAGATCTCCAGCACTGTGCAGTGTACCAGATCTCCAGCACTGAGCAGTGTACCAGATCTCCAGCACTGAACAGTGTACCAGATCTCCAACACTCCAGCATTGTGCAGTGTACCAGATCTCCAGCACTGAGCAGTGTACCAGATCTCCAGCACTGAGCAGTGTACCAGATCTCCAACACTCCAGCACTGTGCAGTGTACCAGATCTCCAGCACTGAGCAGTGTACCAGATCTCCAGCACTGAGCAGTGTACCAGATCTCCAACACTCCAGCACTGTGCAGTGTACCAGATCTCCAACACTCCAGCATGTGCATTGTACCAGATCTCCAACACTCCAGCATTGTGCAGTGTACCAGATCTCCAGCACTGAGCAGTGTACCAGATCTCCAGCACTGAGCAGTGTACCAGATCTCCAGCACTGAGCAGTGTACCAGATCTCCAGCACTGAGCAGTGTACCAGATCTCCAGCACTGAGCAGTGTACCAGGACCTAGATTCAGGAAGCTCCGTGTATTTCTTCGTAAGTGGGTTTGCTACGAAGGTTCCTAAGTGTGCCCTAAGAAGATGCTTAGGTGCAATTCAATAAGGTCCACTTAGGAAGAAATTTGTTGGTTCACCTGCGTGCCGATAGAGGTCACTACTGTGTTTCGTTTGGCCAATCAGAGAGCAGCAACATTCTTCATATTGAAGATTTAGCGCTGGCTTATCGGAGCTCTACTGTCTCCTATTTACGTCGAATTTTCTTATAAAATTAGTATATTTCGAAGTAAAACAATGTTTTTTCAACTTCTACAGCCAGCACCGACATTGTTGTAAACAAATATGTTACATTTGTGTTTACCTACGTAATTCTAAGAGATACTGTGTAGCTGTCCTTGTTGCTCGGAAGATGCGCTGACAATTATTGTATATTTACTGAATTTACCAAGGGCCACTAACTATGTAGTGGCCTCGAAGAGAACAGAAAGCCGGCGGCTTGTTAAAGGGCCCGCCAATGTCTTAATGATATTCTTGAGCTGTAATTTGGCATTTACGGCTTCAGTGGGTAGGCGGTTCCATGGGTTTAGAGCCCTCTTGGTGAAAAAAAAACATCTGTTTCAGTCCTACTTGAGAGAACATACTCTCCAACACCATATCTGTGATTGCCCTGTTATCAGTGACTTCATACCAAATGATATGAGGTATTTTGAGCTCTGTAATTAGGAATATTGAAGATATTATTGTGCTGCACCCAGATTTTGCCAGTGGAGGCTAATAGATCAGCATTAAGTATTTTGTTTCTCCTAATTCCATGTATGACTGGCCATCCTGTGAGGTGAGGATGTTGGATGAGCTTGTAGCTGGTTTTTGATCTACACTGTGTGGTCCTTTATACAGAATAGGGAAGCAGCACATTGCTGTGTATACCTAAACATGTTTAAAAAATACATTGTTTGAGAGGAGTCTTGTAGAAACTGGTAAGAGTAATTATAATATAATGTTTCCATGATTCAGTGCTTACCTCTTGTGAAAATTGAGAAGAGTTGTTTGTCAGAGTTATTTATTTTTTGTATTGAGGCTGGTATTTTCTAAATTGATTCCATGTACAGTATGTCTAACCCTTCTGTGAGATGGGAGTATTAGATAAACTTATAGGTTAGTTTGTATCTACATGTGTAATATTCCATATAGAATAAGGTAGCAGCACATTGCTGTGTATACCTATCTCTTACTAAAAAAAATCAGTAATAAAGATTTAAATTATAGTTTGTATTATTACAAATACAGTACTGTATTTCCTTATTAAACCATGTTGACAATGGATCATTAAGATCTCATGTTGATATGTAATAGTCATATTTCTTTTGAACTGCTAATCCATGCTAATCATTCATTAAATTGTGCATTATGTCTCAATTTTTCACTTCCTTGGATATACTGTACAGTACAAAAAGATAGGATAAAAATAAACCAGTAATATTTCTTTCATTATTTTTCATTTAAATAACTGCATCAATATTTTACAGCTGACAGGATTTGTTTTACCATACAGGTGCATTATTTGTAAAAAAAAAATTTGGTTTATTGTTACACAATGGTGCTACATAGCCTTCTTAGCTTGGTGCCTTCTTTTAATACACTGATTAAAAAATATATAATAAATACATTTATTCAGGAAAAGTGCATACAGTTGATTTACAAACATATGTTGTATTTATGGACAGAGCTAGTACATACAATACCTAAAGCCACTATTACTCATAGCATTTCGGGCAAGGTGTGGGGGAAAAAAACACTTAGACTAAAACTTATAGTAATCGGGATAGGTATAAATTGTGTTGAAAGAAGGAATAAAAAAATACAAAAAGGGGGGTTAACATAGCATAAATCAGAAATTGCACATGTTGGTGAACAGCGTTGTTTTAAAAAATAGCAAGACATGGGTTGACATTTAGGGAATCAGTTAGGTTACATGGAGTTAATTAGGTAGTACTTGGTTTACTCTTAAACTGTTGAGAGAGGTACAGTCTTTAACATGATTCGGGAGGTCATCCACATTCTGGGTCCCTTAATTTGTAGAGCACTTTAGTTTGGTTACACACAGCCAAACTGTGTAACAGGAAGAGGTCTTGGACACAAATTTGTTCCATGATAAATGTAGAGGAATCAGCTGAGTATTCCTCAAATAAAATAAGTTGCCTCAGCTTATAAGGTAAATAAAATAAGCATTTCTCAAATAAGTAGCTGCCTCACCTCACTGCCTTACTGCTACATAGCCTTCCCGGCATGGTGCCTTCTTTGATAATTACTTGTTCCACACCCAAATGTATAACAGGAAGAGGTCTTGGACCCCTACTTCCCTCTCTCTTTTTTAATAGTCTATATAGTCATAATTATAGCTTTAAGTATTCAATGAATAAAGTTTTTGACATTTTACCCTCTCCTACCTAACATCATTGTGCAGCATATATTTTATTTTATGTCTCACCCAGATTTAATTTCAAAAAAAACCAAACTAAATAAATTAGAAAAGGGTATGTATAGCTAAGGTACCCTTACTACTAGGTGAACAGGGGCATTTGGTGATAGTAAATGATCCCATCAGGCAGGGCTCATCACCTTCTCTCATATTTCATGTTCACCAGTGTTTATTTATTAATAACTACGGGTATATATCTTGTTATTATAAAACTAATTACTATCATAGACATATTACTACTTAAGTTTCAAGCAGAGAATGCATATATAACTAACACGAAGGACTCCTCTTCACTAGATTCAATTCTTATAATCTTTTGTTTATGTTCCAAATTCTTAAAATCTATCCCAGTGTTATGTAGTAGAGAAAATTGAGTTATATCCAGTTTACGTAAAGCTGCGAGTGGTCGAAACCACACTTAAATCCGGAATGAACTTACGAAGGTTTTTCACTTAGTGTATCTACTTGTAACTACTTACTCGACCGGTAAGACCCTTAAGAAAGGAAGCACACCAAACAGGAATAACACTAGCCAGGCTAGCAACATGA
The DNA here is from genome assembly GCA_020271785.1 of Procambarus virginalis. NCBI lineage: Eukaryota > Metazoa > Arthropoda > Malacostraca > Decapoda > Cambaridae > Procambarus > Procambarus virginalis. The sequence goes on along the minus strand of WNGS01167016.1, from coordinate 45,065 downwards.
TTCGTCAGCTATCTCCCCCTCGGTGACCGCCGTGGGGGGTACCGAATTCCCCTCGTCAACAATAACATACAATCCCAGCTGGGCGCAGCGCCGTCTCCGACACGGCCATGCAACTGTTATGTAGCCATATGGACCAACTTAAACGAGCTACTGCCCCTTGTTCTGACTTCAAGCGCCTTGCTGATAACCCTTGGCTCAAGTTATTAACTCAAGTACTTGAAGATCAAATGTCAGTAATCAAAGAGCAGTCGGCCTTAATAATGAACCTGCAAGGTTCATTATTATCTTTGCAGAATGAAGCTGGAGCCCTACTCAAGAACAACCAAGATCTATCTACCAAAGTCGTCCACCTCGAGCAAGAATTAAAACCTTCTCAAGAACACAGTCACTAACTTTAATCCAGATGAAACCACTAGAAAACAGGAAGAAATAATGCAACAGTTTGAGAACCATCTGAACAACTACAACACCAACACACTGTTACCCAGGACGAAGCAGACCAACATAAACTACTTGAGTCTGTAATTATCTCTTCACATGATTTTCCCATGAAACTGATGGAGAAGACTGTGCTGCCATTGTGATCAAGGTATTGCAGGATAAGTTAAGGTATTCAATCCAAAAAAGTCACATCAAATCAGCTATAGAGTGGGTACCAAATCATCTGGTACAAATAACCGTAGAATAAGAAATAAAATTAGATAGCTGCTCCCGCAGGTCTGATCTTATCACATCTGCAGTCGCTAGTAAATCCTCTGTTTATGTAAATGAATGTCTGACCAGGTTCAGGCAAAATCTCTTTTTAAACTGCGTGGTTCTGCAAAAATTCCACTATAATAAGCACTGTTTTGTGCGAGATGGTAAAATTATAGCTAGGAGGACTGACATTGGAAAAACCTATTCAATAACCACTGAAGCTCACCTTAATTCTTTCCTCAGTGACTGTGGGATAAATGCTGTATAGCCAGAACTCAAATTATAATCTCATTTAACTACCATTGTGTACTTTAGCTCTGCCTTTCCTTTCAAAGTTTAACCTTAGTTAAAAAAAAAAATTGTCATCTTTATTATTGTCTTCTTTCATTTTACTGCCATGTTCCATAGTACACTGGCTTTGTCTGTGTCCTCTAGTATTAACTTCATTATCCAGTGTTCCTGAGTGTATCTCTATTTAAACTACTCATTTGCTTTAGTGTAACTTTAGTGTTCAACTATAGTGTACTTATAATAGTATAGTAAGCAAGCTTTTCATTTTATAGATTTCATAATTGCTTTTTTACTTTTTTTGGTCATCTATGTTATTAATTATTCTACTTCATTTTTACATTCCTAGTTCCCATTAAGTTTATTACTTAAATTACCATTAAGTTTATATTACTTTAGAATTTTTTTCTACTTTTCTTTATTTTTCTATTTTGTTTTTGGCACTCTTGCCTTGTTTTCCTGCAACCAGCCTTTTTATGCAGACAAGTATAGACCCAGAACTAAACCTCTTATCCACTATCTATGAAAATCATCACTTTAATGATCAAAATTGCAGATATTTTACAGCACATGATGTAAGCAATGTATTAACACATAACCACAATCTCTCGTAATCAAGTGAACGTTAGATCCCTAGGTAAACACTTCGATGATGTTAGTGCCTTGATTGAAACTATTGACAACAAATTCTCTTTTATTATACTACTGAAACGTGGTTGAAAGAGGATACTACTCAACTCTTTAACATGCCTAACTACTCAGCAATTCACAACTGTCGACAAATTCAGAGAGGTGGTGGTACTGCTCTTTACTACC
>WNGS01167015.1:6429-39139 GCA_020271785.1 Procambarus virginalis | reverse complement strand
CCCCCCCCCCCCTTCGCAAGAATTGTTACGTAGTACATAAGTAAATCACCTTGTTCTAAATATAAATCGTGATGTAAGCATGTGGTGTAGTTTGAGCATTAGAGGTGATGAGACCCAGCCTTACTAGACGGAACACATACCTAAATAATATACTGTTTCCACCCTAATATAGTGTTGAAAGTCGGTGTGTGTATACATATGAATGGTATATGGTAGTCGTCTATAGACATCCATAGATGGTGAAATACAGGAGAAGAACCGCTCACAGGTCTTTGACAAGAGATGAAGCTTAGCTGGCAACACCCAGACATCGTGTCAGGTGGGTGGACAGGCTGGTTGGTTTCATAACGTCTGTCCCATTTGATAGTTTCCCTCAGGCGGTCCTCTGCATTATCTCTTCCCGCCCCCGCCCCCTCCCACACTCTTGTAAAAATTAGTGTGCGCGTGTGTGATATCCTATAAACATTCGTTATCAACATTGTATTCATCATTATGAACATTCTTATACTAATGTACTTTCGCAGGTGAGAGGCTTTGAGTACCTTAGACGTGGAGAAGCTCGTGTGTAGGTACTTTACGGACAGACCAGCAAGTCTTGAAGGTGGAAGTTGACGTGTTCCATACAATGTACGAAAGAATGTTATATTTGTTGTAAATGTTTATTGTAGTGCAGAGAGTCATTGAGCATATAGTTTGATGGTTATTAGATATCTAGTTGGTTTCGATTAGTTATTAAAGTGTAGAATATAATAATGTAATAAAAAACAATGGGAGGGAAGACTCGCCTAAAGGCGCGTCGTTACTGTGCTCATAGAGGACAGTAGATGTGTGATGAAGGAATGGGAAATATATAGTTGATGTAGAAAAATGATTGGACAATAATAAATGAATACATAGTTTTAGGGAATAAAAGTCAATAATCCATGATTTAGGTATTGTAGGGAAAAAAATAAGAATAAAATATGTATATGGGAAAAGTTATAGAAATATTTAATTGAAATTAGATATAAATGTAAAGCACACGTGAATGTAGTGGATCATTTACTGTAAGACACAAAGAAAACAAAAAAATGTAAAATAGGTCAAGGTGTGGTATTTGTAGAGTAAATAGAATTCTAAGTGATGTATTATAGTAGATAGGTTCAGGAATGGTAGAATAATCAATGCGAAGGGGTTGGGGGGGGGGTGAGTAGGTTGAGATTTAAAATGGTAGTGCGAAGGGGAAACAAAGTATATAACTAATGTTTGTTTTATAGATTGTCGAGATGATGGTACTGATCATGGTTGTTTGGTAGAGGGAATCTGAACCAGCGGACTTTGACGTAGAACGGAACCAGAAGCTGTGGTGCAAGAAAGATTAGTGTTGGAGACAAGGATCACGTGACCAACACCGTGAACAAGTGAAAGAACTTGGCCAATCTCAAGATATGAAGAGGGCACAATAGAGAAGGCGGTTCCTGAATGAATAAGGTTTACACTAGTGAAAAGTGTTAAATTGAGTGTTGCATTTAAATCTGAAAGCATAAGGTAGTCGTAGTGAGCGGGAAGATTGTGTATGTTTTGTGGCCTTGAGTATTATCTCCCCCCTCAGTGTTTGGCCCGTTGCCGCCGTGAGGGGGCTTGGTGGGCAGCTGGCGGAGTGTGATGCTCCATGGGTCAGTCCTCTGTCCTTTTGTGGCCTTATGCTCCTACCTTACCAATGTTGCGAGGCCCCTTTTCCTTTTACTCGGGTTTAGTTTTTCTCCCCCTCTTCTCGTATCAAATTGTCATTTCCCGCCGACCTTTTGCCTCTTGATTCTTTCGACCTTATTTTGTTTTGACGCCCGGGTGTTTGAGGAGGCATACTCTTGCACCCGTAGAACTGTAGTACCCAACGTCTCGAGCGAGGGGACCCTTTTAGGGGGCAGTCCAGTTATGTAGAAAAGTTGTTCAATGTCAACCAATATTATTTGACTAGTTGTATATGAAAAGTGCTGAAATTGTCCAAAGTTTCAGTACTGCAGCGTAAATAGAAAGTGTTTTTTTTCAACGTTTTTTACACATTTTCAAGTCTACACTTCTTCACACACGTTTCAGATATAATTATTCTGTGACACTTTTCTGACACATTGGCATATAATAAATGATTGTGTGATTTAGGATTTCCAAAACATCTTTAGTTTTCCTAATACAAATGTTCAAAGTTCCCCCCCAAAAATTATGCAAAAATGGCATGTTTATTGCTATTATAAAATCAATAAATGAACTTAGAGAAAAGTGAAATCTTGCACATGTAGAGACATGCCCTCCACATATACTGTGTAAGTTTCATGTAAATTGAATAAAAAATTATTCAGTTTTGTAAACATTTGTGTCAATTGAAAAAAAAACAGAAATTAATGAAGTCTAAAGTTCTAAAATCTGTGGCTGAGGTTGACATCAACCAATTTCCTCCAAAATTGGCATCCTTACAGATAGGTATACGTACAGTAAGGTGTGTAAGTTTGATGCAAATCGTCCGAAAAAAAAAAATTTGAAAAAAAAAAATAAACTTTTTTTTTTTCTTAAAATTTTTTCCAATTAAACTAATTATAATATTTGTTTAATGTATGCTATTGTGATAGCAAAGAGTCATAGCTATGATTTCAGTTGACACTTTTGATTCATCGATTTTGACCATTTTGGCATAATTTTCACAACTACTTCATTATTTTTTTTCTCCCTTCCTATTTATGCTACGATGCTGAAACTTGGACCAGATGAAACACTTTTCATATAGAACTTGTCAAAAAAGTTTGATTGAAATCGAACGAGTTTTCATTTTTGCATTTTTGGAGCCAAACTGGATTGGACTGCCCCTTTATTGTCAATCCTCCTTTCGTCACTGAACCCGCTCTCGACGGACTCATGGTTCTTAAGGTGGCGTTTGTGGGACGTATACTCACGACGAACCCCTGGGGGTTCCCGGCAAGATCGGCGATAGCTTCTTGTTGGGTGTCCTGCCTCTAATTGTGGCTCCATGGTGGATGTGGGGTCACATTCGTGAATGAAAGTTTGTCCTAGTTTTCGTGGCTGATAATGTTTCCCCTTGTAGTTTGTCAGGCTCGTGGGGTGGGCGACCAAGCCCGTGAGTGGGACTGTTGGAAGACCAGGCCCTGTAGCCCCTGCTGCATTGTGCCCCGACGACCTGACTACTCCCCCTCAGCTCCGCTCCCTCCTCTGCGGTAGGGTCGAGTCCCCAGCCCTCAGTGGTGACCTCGTCCCCTGGCACGGCTTCGTCTCTCAATGTGACTACTGCGCCTTTTACCCCCTCTACGTAGACCCTCTCAGGGGGTTCTCAACGCCGTTCCCGCCACGGCCCTGCACACGCACGATCCCTTCCCGTAATACTACTTACAACGCCTTGTTTGGTCCCGCTATGTGGGCTAAATACTTTGATCTCCACTATTTGGAATCTACTCCTCTTGACGATTTGTCCCTCCATAAACACCTTGTTGATTAATTAGATGCCTCAGTTACTTTAACTCCACCAGTTACGGTACGCGTCGTCGCTGCTCCTTCTCAGGATGCAGCTACTCGCTTAGCCGCTTTGTCCTGCATTAGAGAGACCCCTGTTCGGGTCTCCAAAAACGCTCGGTTGAATGCCAGTGTTGGCACTGTTCTCGTCCCACACCATGTTGCAACTGGTGTTGGGTACCTCAAAGATTGCCATGAGGATATTAAACATATCCTCGAAGGCCATTCTGTCCTCCAGGTAAACACGTTTACTCGACCCCCTCGTGGTCGTCGCCGTCAGCCCCTTGGAGTTGTAAAAATCACCTTTGATAGTAGGACCCTTCCGCCCTCTATTATTCTTGCTGGTGCCAGATGCTCCGTTCAGTAGTACATTGCCTCCCCTAGACAAGTGTTGGAAGTTTGGGCACGGTGTCCTCAAATGCACCAGTACTGTATCTATGCCCCATGTGTGGAGACGATAGTCATTGTAAGTCTTGAGTGCACTTCTCCCCAAGCTGGCTGCCTCAATTGCGGTGAGGCCCACCCTACTTTCTCACGCTCGTGTGTGTACACTACAAAATCAAAGAAGCCGTCCTCAACTTGAAGCACCGTGATCGTAAGTCTTCCTGAAGCGAGACGCCAAGTTCGTGGTCTCGCCCCTTTTGCGGGCTTATTCTATGGTCGCGTGTTGCGTTGTACCTCTCCTCGTCTTTCCCACCTTCCTCAGTCTCGCAACCTTTTCCAGGCCTTAAACACGACCACACCCACCACCACCACCTCCCCTATTCCTTTTTCTCCTGTCGCAGATGGTCTCCCTCCTGGTTCTCCGTGTGGGGTTCCCGCCCTTCCTACCCAGTCCACCATATCTCGTTTGTCTTCTTCCCCATCTCCCCCCCCCCCACTGTTTCTTCCCGACCCTCCCCGACGGCACTGCTTGGAGGAAGTGCTCGTTCATCTAGCAAGAACCTGGTTGAGTTTAGGGTGAGTATGGTGAAAGGTGGAGGGAGATGTTTGGCAGAGGCAGGTTGAGCCGGACCACCATCATCCCTGCCACTATCTTAAGAGTCACGCTGCTCCGGTAAAGCCCAATTGCTATTGAAAATTTCATGTCTGTAATGAATTAAACTTACATAATTGAAACGATTATAGGTATCCATCTGACCGCTGGCCAGGTAGCCTTTAGAAATTGTTTCCTAGATCAAAAGTGGGTCATAAGGCCTTGGCCACAACTCCTCCTGACCAGTTTACTATATTATGTACTCGGTATATGTCCTGTGATAGTGGAAAGGCTCTTAAAGATAAAGTTGGCTCACGACGTCCAAAATTTTGTCAGCTAAAGTTACGTGATTAATTAGTTTAAGCTCTTAACCCCTTGCCCCTAACGCTGTGCGTACTAGTGGCTTCAGGTATTGTATGTACTACCTCTTATCTTTAAATCTAAGAGAATGTACTGTAACTATGTATGTACTGTTCCTAAATAAAATATTATTATTGTTATTATGGGTTTTGCCTTGGCGTCAGGCTGGTGTGGCTTGCTACTGACCTCACGATGTCATGCATGTGAGGAAATATAAGTTAGTGGTCATTTGGGTCATGGGACTACAGTATCAATTCCTCGGTGCTCGTGGTTCACTGGTAAAGCACTCGCCCGGTGTTTCGAGAGCACTTTGGTCTGGGTTCGTATTCTGGGTGGCAATCCTTAACTGTAGGCTCTCTAAACCCAGCAAATGACCGAGTTGTTAAGTGATTTGGGGGGTCGTATTCGGTGGGGAAAATGTTGATTATAAAGTTCAGGCTGAAACACTGCATGTGCTAGTGGCTTTATACCAATGTAAGAACTCTTGTATATTATACAAGAGGTATTGTAGGCTTTAGGTATTGTATGTACTATCTTTAAATCTAACATTATGTATCTTTACCTGAATACAAAATCTAAAATATAATTAAAATTGATTGATTGTATTATTCAAAACAATGTGTGTACAATTGTAGGGACAGAGTTACACAATGTATGAAGCTACTATTACATAAAGCATTTTGGCCGAAATTTCTCCTGAACATCGGAGGAGTGTATTATGAGGAGACAAAGTCCGAGGAAGGTTTTGGGTGTTGAGCTGATGGAAGAGGGAGAAAGGGACTTTGTACCAGCGTTGGAGAATATTTGATTCTATAGGATTCTTCTGTAGAAAAGAGGGAGCACTGCTTGAGACTAAATGTCCTTCCTGCACCAGATGGATTGTACTTTGCCTCACTTGTGTGTTTTCTTTATAATTTGTGTAGTATGGAAGAATGTATCGATTAGAAAAATCCTAAAAAATGCAAATAGGGAAAATGAAATAATGTAAGGGAAAAGTGAGTTAGTTGTAATTAAAATCAAGGTTTGTGTAGTTACTGTGTTGGATAGAAAAATCAAATTTTTTACTTGGTGTTCAGTTAGTAGGGCATTTATCATAGAATGAAAAGAAATGTATTTAAATTGTGACAACAATGTTAAATTTTAGAGGAGACGAGTTGTAATAAACTGCAAAATAAAAAAAAATCATATTAAAAATGTAATAGGCATAAAAGGTAGTATTAAATATGTATGGGAATTGCAAGTCACAAGTCACACTGTTACTCACATGTGTCTAGAGTCGTACAGTACCTGTCTATTGGTAGGGTAACCTTAATATTTTTGTGATTGCATTATGGCTATTTGTCCAACATACAGTACTGAATTTATTTCTAATTATGATGGAAGATTCAGCCAGTCAATTTCTGATGCTAAGTATTCTTGAAGCATTTAGTTGTGTATTATTCATCTGTCTTGCAGTCAAAGATGCTCTGAATAAAGTGGTTTTTAGCTTGACATATTTGACGAAAGCTCAATTTGTCGTAATCTACAGGCTGGGAAGATGTACACAAAAAGGACAGATGTGTACCCAGACAAGAGGAAGGGTTTGGGTATCTGTACCAAGCAGATGATTCCCTTATGCATTTCTGTTGGAAGGACCGTGGCACTGGAACAGTTGAAGAGTAGGACATTACATAAATTAAAGGCAAGGCAGTTTTATCTTCAGACTATAAATGTTTGGTAACCATTGTAACCATAGTAGGGCAAAAGTATTCTAGGTGGTGTCAAACTGCTGAAATAATGCATGGATTTTGACGGACAATCTTGTATTAAAAGTGATGCTTTGGTAGTTCAGTATAAAATCTACACGGACAAATCTGACCCAAATTTTATTTGGCAAGCATTGCATGTATAGATTGTCAAAATCTGATTTTTTTTAATGGAAATGTGGCTTGAAAGCATAAATGTTAAAGTAAGCTGTTATTTTTCAGGATCTGATTATTTTCCCGATGACTGTGAATATAAGCGTGTGTCACAGTGCACCACTGGTTGAGTTATGTACTCAAGTTAAATCGTCAAGCAGACGACTCTTCTTTTGGATGGAGGTAAAAAAAATAGTGTACTTGTATATGACATTGAAATTGTGGTTGTTGATAAATTGTTATAGAAGGGCAAATGTATTGGTAAATAAAGAAAAGTTTTAAAGTAAAACTTTTAAGTAGAAATTAAGTACTGTAGTAGGTGTTTAAATTTACAGCAAATGACTCGATATAAATGAAATGTAGCATATCATGAACTTGCACATTATTTGCATACTTTAAGGTTTTGCCTCCATAGGTGATAAGATTGCTGAACTAACCAATGGTAATTATCTATGTGCTGAGGGCTAGATGGTGCATTGTGAATTGGAGTTTACAATAATGTGCTGGAAGGTAATGCACCATCTATAGCAGATAATAAAACATATATAGAGAGACCATTTTGGTAATCATACCCAAACGTTTATATTACAAATGCAACACTTTTTGACTTTAGGAGCCAAAGACGGACAAGGATGATGAGCAGTCTCACAAAGTGAATGAACTACTCAATATCCACCGGCTCCAGGGTCACAGCGCCCATCTGGGTCAACTGCAAATCCTGCCCTGGGATCGGAAATTACCAATTTAAGGGATTCTGATATCCAGAATCTGTTTGGGATATTTCACAACAACAGCTGATGCAGATTTTGGGAAGTGGAATGTCCAGTTTGGCAACACTGCTTGGTCCAGGGTTAGTTTATTATATAAATATGTATTAATTGAGACAACCTGTATAAATATTTCTTTAAATAGGTTAGTAGCAAGTTTGACAAGTTTTAACCAGAGTAGTAGTGAACTTAAGAGTATTGAAAGAAATTTGGCATGTCATTTTAGTGTAGAAAAGTATAAATACTGTAAAACTAAACTCAAATATGGCAGAAATGCTTCAGAAAGCAAGTAATTGGAGATTGGGGAGNTATATATATGTCGTACCTAGTAGCCAGAACGCACTTCTCAGCCTATTATGCAAGGCCAAATTTGCCTAATAAGCCAAGTTTTCATGAATTAATATATTTTCACTAATTTTTTTCTTATGAAATGATAAAGCTACCCTTTTCATTATGTATGAGGTCAATTTTTTTTATTGGAGTTAAAATTAACGTAGATATATGACAGAACCTAACCAACCCTACCTAACCTAACCTAACCTATCTTTATAGGTTAGGTTAGGTTAGGTAGCCAAAAAAGTTAGGTTAGGTTAGGTTAGGTTGGTTAGGTAGTCGAAAAATAATTAATTCATGAAAACTTGGCTTATTAGGCAAATCGGGCCATGCATAGTAGGCTGAGAAGTGCGTTCTGGCTACTAGGTACGACATATATATATATATAATATATATATATATATATATGTCGTACCTAGTAGCCAGAACGCAATTCTCAGCCTACTATGCAAGGCCCGATTTGCCTAATAAGCCAAGTTTTCATGAATTGTTTTTCGACTACCTAACCTACCTAACCTAACCTACCCAACTTTTTCGGCTACCTAACGTAACCTAACCTATAGAGATAGGTTAGGTTAGGTTAGGTAGGTTGGTTAGGTTCGGTCATATATCTACGTTAATTTTAATTCCAATAAAAAAAATTGACCTCATACATAATGAAATGGGTAGCTTTATCATTTCATAAGAAAAAAATTAGAGAAAATATATTAATTCAGGAAAACTTGGCTTATTAGGCAAATCGGGCCTTGCATAGTAGGCTGAGAAGTGCGTTCTGGCTACTAGGTACGACATATATATATATATATATATATATATATATATATATATATATATATATATATATATATATATATATATATATATATATATATATATATATATATATATATATAATCTCTGAAAACTCTCACCCCAGAAGTGATTTGAACCCATACTGCCAGGAACAAGGCAACTGGTACGTACAGGATGCCTTAATCCACTTGACCATCACCACCGGACATAAGGAAGTGATAGTCGAAGCTATTTGAACCACTTCCCCGCCGGCACTCGGATGGTATTCTTGGGCATATCATTTTATCAAATCACCTCATTCTTTGGGGCACACGTGAGGAACACAAATGCGAACCAGCCTGAATGGTCCCCAGGACTATATGCAAGTGAAAACTCAGTTGCATATAGTCCTGGGGCCAGGTAACATGTCCTGGGCTGACATTGGGAAGAGGGTCGTGGCTGGACACTACCTCGTGACTGTTCCTGGACCTAGTCGGGCATGTGTCGCTTTGGGTCGGCGGTTGGTGATATTTAGCGCCCTCTGATTATCCCGCACATTTGATGGTGCTACATAGCCTTCCCGGTTTGGTGCCTTCTTTTGATAATTACTGACTTTGGGTCGGCGGCTGGAGCCCGTTGTGTGGACTTGGAGTTGAGATGTGAGCACCAAGCGTCTTGCAGGTTGTGGATTTTTGCGTATTTTGCTATCTGAAGAGAACATAGAACCCAAGCAAAGTGGCCGAAGTTAGGTTCAGCTAACGTACAAATCCCCTAGCAAAATTATTCATTAATCTAGATTAGTAAATGATATTGAATAAAATATAGAATAATCTTAACCAAGAAATGTAGAATATTGAATAATACTTAATATTAATGCATAATATTATAGAATATTGAATAATAATAATAAATAATATTAATCAATAATATTGATCCATGTTATTTACTAATAATCAATATTATTGAATATTATTGGAATAATATTGGATATTATTGGAATAATATTGGATGTTATTGAATAATAGTTGATATTATTGAATAATATTTGATGTTAATGAATATTAAATAATAATAATCGATACTAATGAAAAATAATCTATATTAAATAATAAATAATATTGAATAATCAATATTATTGAATAATATTCAATATTATTGAAAAATATTCAATATTATTGAATAATATTAATAATGAATAATAATGTATATTATTCAATACTATTGAATAATAATATTTACGAATATAAATATTAAACAATATTATTCAATACTAGCAGTACCTGGCAAGGCGTTGGTGAGCCACAGCAACCTTCCTTGTCCCCCAATCTTCCCCACCATTCCCCCCTCACCCATCTCCTCGGCCTCCCAACCATTCCCTACTCCCTCGTCCGATGCTTTCCCAAATGGTCTGATGTTCCCATAAGAAAATTTGGAACATGAAGTGATCTGATGTTCCCATCAGTGAAATATAAGAATTACAGTTAAAAAAAGTAATGAAAATATGGGAAAAAAGTTATACTCATGAAATGATGGGTATGGTAAACAACACAGCTGAATTCCAACGCAATTCACACAAAATGAAATCAAATGCAAATAAATAATAATGTATGAAAAATCAAATTATCAATGCAATGAGAAACATTGAAATGGAATTGTAACATATTTAGTATAGCATGTGTGTTGCTTTGCCATGCAACACATGATGGTGTTTTGAAGAAAAGCATAGTTTGACCTGTCACAGGTGTGGCATTTAGGTATATAAAAAAGACGCGTCTATTCAAAGGCAACGTCGTGTAAAAATTTCAAGGCAATCGGTAAAGAACTTAAGTTGATTAGCGGTTATGCACAAACGAACATTTTCATTTATATAGAATGAAGGATATTATTAAATATTGAAGAAAATAGTAGGATTTGTAATAGTATTTTTAGGTAATGTCTAGTAGAACTTTTAGGGGATTCCTAGTGTATTTTTAGTGAGATTTCTAGTAGGATTTATAGGTGATTTCTAGTAGGATTTATAGGTGATTTCTAGTAGGATTCCTAATAGTTTTTCTAGTATGAATTGTAGTAGGATTGCTAATATGATTTGAAGAGATTTGTAGTAGGATTTATATATATATATATAGTAGGATTCGTAGTAGGAATCCTAGTATGATTTGTAGGTGATTTATATTAGGATTCCTAATAGTATTTCTATTAGGATTTCTAGGGGATTCTTAGTAGGATTGCAAGTAGGATTTGTAGATGATTTCTAGTTGGATATGTAGGGGATTCCTAGTAGGATTGTTATTGGATTCTGAGTAGGATTTCTAGTAGGATTGCTTGTAGGATTTCTCTAGTTGTCGAGATCCAGCATTGGCTGTTTCTTGTTCACAGTAAGTTTAAGTCGGTTGAGTTTTGTTGGGTTCCCAGCCATATTGGTGTGTCTTTAAATGAGCGTGCGGATGCTGCCGCCAAGGAAGCTGTCCGCTCTTGTCCCATCTCTCGTAAAGGTATTCCATATTCCGACTTTTACCCGGTTATCCATTCCTCCATCCTTACCCGTTGGCAGGCTTCTTGGTCATCTGTTACTGGTAACAAACTCCGTACACTTAAATGTTGTGTTTCCTCGTGGCCATCCTCCTATCACCGTAACCGGCGATGGGAAACTGCTCTGGCGAGGAGGTTGCGTATTGGCCATACTCGCTTAACCCATGGTCACTTGACGGAGCGCCGCCCTGCTCCTTATTGTCCTAATTGCATTGTCCCTCTTACGGTCGTGCATGTCCTTCTTGAATGTCCTGACTTCCAGGACGAGCGTGTGTCTTGCTTTCCGACCGTCCCTCGCGGTCACCTGTCCCTCGATAGAACTCTTGGTGACTCGGATACTTTTGATATCGTTCGCCTTATGCGTTTTTGTTCTCGTATTGGCATCCTTGGTGATATTTAGCGCCCTCTGATTATTCCGCCCATTTGATGGTGCTACATAGCCTTCCCGGTTTGGTGCCTTCTTTTGATAATTACTTACTTACTTGAAGGATTTCTAGTATGATTTATATGGTAATTTCTAATAGGATTTGCAGGAGATTTTCTAGTAGGATTTCTTGGGTAATTTCTAATAGGATTTTTAGGGGAATTTCTAATAGGATTTTTAGCGGAATTTCCAATAGGATTTTTAGGGGAATTTCCAGTAGAAAATCTTCCACTGTACTTGTATGTACAACACTTTGTATTGTACTGTATTGTACTTGTACAATAAAGTACAATAGTTTGTACTGTACTCTGTATTGTACTTCACTTTAATGTATTGTACTGTACTGGTCTGCACTATGCTGTACTATACTCAAGTATACTGTTTTGTAATGTACCGCACCCTGTACTGAAATGTACTATATTGTATCCTGTACTGTAGCCTCTACTGCACTGTCCATACCGTATTGTACTCTAGTGAACGGTACTGTACTGTATTGTAGGTTAGTGTACTATAATGCTCTGTACTGCAATGTACTGTATTGTACCCTGTATTTGACGGTACTGTATCTAACCTTACCTAGCTTACCCTAGCCTAGTCCAGTGTAGCGTAGGTTACTTAGCTTTGCTTAACATAGCATAATATAGCGTCATTCTCTAAAAACGACTCATAGGAGTTCAAATGATCAAAGTGTAACGCACAATATCTTTATTAATCCAAATGGCTGATGACTTTGCATAAATATGTAAAACACTATTTGATTGCATGCTAAATATTCGTTATTACTAGTGGTAGTGTGCATCTATGGCTTAAATCACGTATATAAATATACATTGGTGTTGTTTAGAGAGGAAAATGACCGGTTGGAAAGGTAATAATCCAATAACAATGGTCATTAGTGATACTAGCGTCAGTTGGCATACATTGCCATTGGCAGCAATCTCCTCCCTCCCCGTCTTACGTGAAATTTGTGCTTATTACGCCTTGTTATATTCCAGAAACAGTTCTTTAAGTAGAAACAATTATAATGGTGATGCCGTTGGTATATTTGAAAGGCAAGTATCGAACTGTGAGTGTACGGTACTGTACTGTTGTGTCCTATAGTGTACTGTTTATGCTGTGTAGTGCATTGTACTGTACTGTTTTGTACTGCACTGTACCGTACTGTATTATACTGTACTGCATTATACTGTTTTATTCTGTACCATATTGTAGTGTACCATACTGTACTGTAGTTTTGTGTAGTATAGTGTACTGTTTATGATCTGTAGTGCATTGTACTGTACTGTTTTGTACTGCACTGTACCGTACTGTATTATACTGTGCTGCATTATACTGCTTTATTCTGTACCATATTGTAGTGTACCATACTGTACTGTACTTTTGTGTAGTATAAAGTACTGTACTGGCATGCCCTGTACGGTTCTGTACTATGCAATAATTTAGTGTACTGTAGTGCACTATACAATACTGTGCGGCAGTGTTGAGTAGAGTACAGTACTGTAGTATACTGTACTGTACCATCTACTATACTGTATCGTGTAGTGTACTGTAGTATACGGCACTGTAATGTATAGTACTGTACTGTATTGTATCGTACGGAACTGTACTCTACAGTACTGTAATGTATAGTATTGTACTGTATTGTACCGTACGGAAGTGTACTGTACTATACTATACTGTACTGTGTTGTACTGTACTTACAGCTTGAATAAGTATTCTTATTATTTAATCATTATAATAATAGTTATTTATAATAAGTAATCCAAAGTCATCATTTGTGATTGTAAAGTCAAACATTGTTTTTCATACAATTGGTATATGTATGTTTCTGATACATTGGGTATACATTTGGGTGTATATATTTCATTTTCAATAAATAATTGTCATGAATTACTAGAGTATCCAATTAGGTCGAGTCGACCAATGAGAGTAGAGGTTGCGAGAATGTGACGTCAAATGAAAACTCGAAACGTGATTGGCTGTTGAGTCCACTTGGTGGGTGAGGATGAACGGAACGTTATTTTGACCCTAGTATTGGCATAGTTGTGGTGTACAAGTTAGTGTTAGGGCGTGTTGTTACTCTGAGCTGGTACCCCGTTACCCTTTGGGGTCGCTAGGGCTGACACACCCCCTAGCTTACACTCTTTTTGTACACCTTCAAAACGCCAATATATAGGGTCAAAAATAAATATTTTACAGTTGCCGTATATACCCTCTTGGGGGAGGATATATATATATACGCAGATATTTTAGTCCTGACCCATAATCAGTACTAAAATATATATCATAAATATGTAGTGAATTTTATATATTTTATTTTCAGAGGTATTGTTAGTCAATGAGGTAATGTTGGGAAGATGAGGCATCGCGTGACATGAGCGGACTGGTGATGTAGGAATGTGCAGGAGAGACTAACGTTGTCATGGGACCAGTGGTGGAGCGATGATACAAGTGAGACTGCCAAGCAGAAGTTGGTGACAGATGTCCTGGTTGGGCTAGATGTGCTACTAGAGTTAGCAGATATGATGGAGCTATGAGTTTAAGGCAAGTATTTACTTATGACCTAGTTTAAGTTAAGAGGCATGGTAATATTTTATTAGGATACCTTACTAGTCAGACTAAAGTGGTTAACAGTATTAGCTGCTGAGAGGGTGTCGACCCACAAGTAACAGCTCGAAAACCCGTTGACTACGCAGGTGGGATGTATGCCTTCAAAAAATACCATTTGAAATGAGCAGCTACATCAAAATAGTTTACTGCAAGTAATTACAGGTTCCAAATAAAGGTATGCTTGAATAATTTATATTGGTAGCATTAGGTAACTGTTGCCTTGTTGCAGGTAATACCGGACAGATTGCCTGGACCCCTGAGCTGTGTGGAAGAACACGAGGAGACGCTTCAACTTTACTATTCGTGAAGACTTGCCAGTGTGTGACTAGTCTTTCAGAATGTTCGTGGGGATAGGTTGTACGTTCGGCGATGTTACTACGGTGTAAAGGTGAGCGTGTTAATTATGTTGCGTTTTCAATGTCACGTTGAGGCGGCCGAGAGTAGTTATAACAAATTCAGTGTTGTCGAAGTTGAATGTGACAGGAAGCTAGTTTGGCAGGAATTACTGTTTGTTCTGAAAGATTTATTAATGAAGTGAAAGTAAGTTAGAATATGCTTATATCCCAAAACTAAGGTAACCAACGATGACGTTAATTTAGTTAAGTAATTATTTAGTGAGTGTTCCATGTTGCAGGGAGAAGTGCGTGCAATAACACAAAGTAGGAAGTAATATTATTGTCGCTGGGAAACGCTAAATTGAATACACCGGCTGAGTAGGCGTTAAGATTCATGTAAATACCGCGAAAGCCTCATAATGGAAGGACGTTAACTGATCAACCGTACCTTACATAGGTGTTAAAGCAAGTAGTTAATAACAACGTGGTCACTAAGGCAAGTGTATCGGGGCCTAACGCAGTCGTGTATATTGAAGTGTCACCCACTCGAGGTCCAGCTAAGTAAATTTACGTGACAATAGGCCGTGGTGGACGGGAGTTACTGGCAATTAAGTTAGGTGAAAATGTAAATCTAAAATAAGGGATGAAGGCAGTAAATTGGCGGCATGCAATAGGTAAGTGTCTGGGGGTTGTGGAATAACGCAGTTGTAGGGGGATGGTATGAGGTGGACATTGATGTGCAGAAATAACTGGCAGTTTGACCACTACTAGAGGCATATCTGGGCGCTCATAGCGAGGGGTTAGTTTTCAATGAAAACAGCTTTAACCTGTGAGTCAGTGTTGTAAAAGTTTTACTTTTAAAGACGACGCGCTAACTGAGTTTTATAAAATTGGTTGATAGTGCTATTGTAACCCCCCCCCCCCCCCAGCATTTAATGGCGACTTTAAAGTGGTCTGGTTACCAGAGTACACAATTTGACGTATGGGGGGGGGGGGAGTTGAACATCCGTTGCCTTGGCCGTTGCCTTGGTGTCCTCGTAGAGTGACGTAGACATATTTGCCTGTAGGTTGTTTGAGGTAGAGCTGCCAGTAACAATAACCATTTGAATATTGAATGGGGAGTAAGTAAAATAGTTTGTAAATGTAATGATAATGGATAAAATAAGCGTGACCTCCTTCATAGGAGGAATAGGTCATAAACCTTCATTTTAAGAATGATTCATGTAGATACATTACCGCAACATTGAGGGAATGTTAGAGTAATTTGCACTGCAGATGTGAGGCTCGTGGCAGTATTTGTTAATGTGTAGGTTGGTGGCGACCGAACACGTGGGGGTGTGAAGGTGGTGTGTATTGATATTGGTATTTTATAATTGTGTAATGAGGGATAGAGCGTGTTGTAATAGTAGTATAGGCACAAGTGAAAGCAACATGTCCGGTTTGTTCATGGGGAAATGTAAGTGGGTTTTTAACCTTAACTTGAGCTTCAGCTATTGGTCCACGGTCTGTTGGTTATCGTGTTGCAGTAAGTATATTGGTGTTGAGTTGATTTTGTAGTGTTAATGGAGATTTGTGTACTAGGATGAGATCTGTCTCCCTGGAACATTACCGCTTAATGTGTGGTGATATAGGTATTACTAGTGGTAGGTAGTTATTGAGCAGATAATGTTGGGTAGCCAGAACTGTACTAGACGAAATGAGACGCTGAGGGGTGGGTGGGTGATTTTGCGCGATGACTAAACGGCAAGAATTTAAAATGTNGCGGTGAGGCTGCTGCCGTCATGAGACGGGCATTGGTTCGCACGGCTTGTGATGCCCGTGGTTCTGGGTCCGCCTCGGCTCTGAGGATGTGCGCCCGGTGCCCAAGCGGTCCCGGCGTTCTTCTACTGCTTGGGCTGATGTGGAGGATTTCGACGCCGTGGGTCTTCGGGCGATGATGTGGTGGATCGGGGCTTATGCTGTGTCGATGGTGGTCGCTGACGTCCATGTGCCGCTGATGACGAAGATTGTGATTATGATTCACCTCCTGTTTCTTCTGCAGACGGTTCTCCGCAGTGGGAGGTGGTAGCTCCTCGGACGTGGGTGGTGTGGGTGCTGGTGCAGGCCGTGACCTCGTGTGTTGCTGAAGAAGGATGTTCGGCGGGGGGGGAGCCCCTGCAGGTGTCACGTCCGGTGGTTGCCGCGGAGCCCTGTGGGGTGCTAAGGAGGTTACAAGTACGCTGCCCGTTGCCCGGCCTGTAGGGGAAAGCCGTCCCAATCATCTTGGCCTCCGGCGTGGCGTATGATAAGACGAACAACCCTTTGGCTTTTTACTTTAGTGACCGAGTGCGGCCTGTTCCGTGGTGCCCTCGACTGTCTGGGTTCCACAGGCTCGGGTTTTTGTTGAGGGTGTGCCGGAATTGATGCCTGATCCTCGTACGGCCATGTCACCCTGTTCCGGACGACATCCTGTTGCTTTGGGGAGGCGTTATGTGTTCGTTTCCGGCGGCAGAGTGGCGGATAAGTATGCGCACTCTTGATAGTTTGTGTGATTGCTGTGGTCTCGTGTATGTATAGGACTTGTGGTATGTTCTGATATGTGATGTTTTATTGTGCGCCCTTCAGGCCGGTGTAATGTTTAGTTTCTCAATGTCCCTGTTTATTGTGGTCCTTATGTTTTTTAACGTGATTAGTGTGTGGCTATACCTTTCATGATTTCTGTTTCTTTGATTCTGTTGTATATGGCCCCTCTGGCTCTGCTGTTTGCCCTCTTACGTTCTGTGCTTGTGCCTCTCCTTATGGTTTTGCACTGCGAGTGGTTGTGCATGTTTTGTTTATTGTTTGTGTTGTTATTGTGCCATGTGTGGCTTTTGTTTGTTTTTTGGATTGTTGTATGTTTTATTTTATTATTTTACATATTTTTCTTGTTCTCCTATGCTTTCTCTGTGTATTATGATCTTGTTTTATGTGTTATTGTGTTTTGGGTATTGTTTGCCTGTTTGCGCTATTTGTTTTATTGATGTTGGTTGTTTTTTGTACTGTGCTGTCGGTCCTTCTGGCGGTGGTTTTTGTTGTGTTAATTGGTTTCTTCTGGTAATTTTATTGTATTTATTGCCTTATACTTGCATGCTGCATGTAAAATAAATTAAAAAAAAAAAAGAATTCCCGGTGCTCATGGTCACTGGTAAAGCACTCGCCCGGTGTGTTTCGAGAGCGCTTTGGACTGGGTTCGTATTCTGGCAGGGGAGGATTGACTGGGTGGCAATCCTTACTTTAGCTCTCTAAAACAGCAAATGACCGAGTTGTTTAAAGTGATTTGGGGGGTCGATTCGGGGGGGAAAAGTGTGATTATAAAGTTCAGGCTGAAACACTGCATGTGCTAGTGGCTTTATACAATGTAAGAACTCTTGTATTTATACAAGAGGTATTGTAGGCTTTAGGTATGTATGTACTATCTTTAAATCTAACATTATGTATCTTTACTGAATACAAAATCTAAATATATAATTAAACATTGATTTGATTTTCTATTATTCAAAACAATGTGTGTACAATTGTAGGGACAGGAGTTACACAATGTATGAAGCTACTATTACATAAAGCATTTTGGCCGAAATTTCTCCTGAACATCGGAGGAGTGTTATGCGAGGAGACAAAGTCCGAGGAAGGTTTTGGGTGTTGAGCTGATGGAAGAGGGAGAAAGGGACTTTGTACCAGCGTTGGAGAATATTTGATTCTATAGGATTCTTCTGTAGAAAAGAGGGAGCAGTGCTTGAGGCTAAATGTCCTTTCCTGCACCAGATTGGATTGTACTTTGCCTCACTTGTGTGTTTTCTTGTATAATTTGTGTAGATATGGAAGAATGTATCGATTAGAAAATTCCTAAAATTACTAAAAAATGCAAATAGGGAAAATGAAATATAAGGGAAAAGTGAGTTAGTTGTAATTAAAATCAAGGTTTTGTGTAGTTACTGTATTTGGATAGAAAAATCAAATTTTTTACTTGGTGTTCAGTTAGTAGGGCATTTATCATAGAATGAAAAGAAATGTATTTAAATTGTGACAACAATGTTAAATTTTAGAGGAGACGAGTTGTAATAACTGCAAAATAAAAAATAAAAATGCATATTAAAAATGTAATAGGCATAAAAGGTAAGTATTAAAATAATGTATTGGGAATTGCAAGTCACACTGTTACTCACATGTGTCTAGAGTCGTACAGTACCTGTCTATTGGTAGAGTAACCTTAATATTTTTGTGATTGCATTATGGCTATTTGTCCAAACATACAGTACTGAATTTATTTCTAATTATTGATGGAAGATTCAGCCAGTCAATTTCTGATGCTAAGTGTTCTTGAAGCATTTAGTTGTGTATTATTCCATCTGTCTTGCAGTCAAAGATGCTCTGAATAAAGTGGTTTTTAGCTTGACATATTTGACGAAAGCTCAATTTGTCGTAATCTACAGGCTGGGAAGATGTACACAAAAGGACAGATGGTGTACCCAGACAAGAGGAAGGGTTTGGTGTATCTGTACCAAGCAGATGATTCCCTTATGCATTTCTGTTGGAAGGACCGTGGCACTGGAGCAGTTGAAGAGGTAGGACATTTACATCAATTGAAAGGCAAGGCAGTTTTATCTTCAGACTATAAATGTTTGGTAACCATTGTAACCATAGTAGGGCAAAAGTATTCTAGGTGGCTGTCAAACTGCTGAAATAATGCATGGATTTTGACGGACAATCTTGTATTAAAAGTGATGCTTTTGGTAGTTCAGTATAAAATCTGCACGGACAAATCTGACCCAAATTTTATTTGGCAAGCACTTGCATGTATAGATTGTCAAAATCTGAATTATTTTTTTTAATGGAAATGTGGCTTGAAAGCATAAATGTTAAAGTAAGCTGTTATTTTTCAGGATCTGATTATTTTCCCCGATGACTGTGAATATAAGCGTGTGTCACAGTGCACCACTGGTTGAGTTTATGTACTCAAGTTTAAATCGTCAAGCAGACGACTCTTTTTTTTTTTTTTGGATGGAGGTAAAAAAAATAGTGTACTAGTATATGACATTGAAATTGTGGTTGTTGATAAATTGTTATAGAAGGGCAAAATGTATTGGTAAATAAAGACTAGTAGTTTTAAAGTAGAAAACTTTTAAGTAGAAATTGTTAAGTACTGTAGTAGGTGTTTAAATTTTCAGCAAATGACTCGATATAAATGAAATGTAGCATATCATGAACTTGCACATTATTTGCATACTTTAAGGTTTTGCCTCCATAGGTGATAAGATTGCTGAACTAACCAATGGTAATTATCTAATGTGCTGAGGGCTAGATGGTGCATTGTGAATTGTTTACAATAATGTGCTGGAAGGTAATGCACCATCTATAGCAGATGGGGATTCCGTCCTCTGCCACTGGAGGGCGTGGACGTCGGGCTCTGGCTGCCAGTAGTTGCTTGTCGCTGACTGGTGGTGGTTGCGTTGGTGTGGGGCGCCAGCTGACTGGGGCGGGGGTCAGCAATATGGCGGCGGCTGGTGGTGGCCGCATCCGCCGAATGAATACTGCTAGGTTGGAGTTCTCTGCGCCGGTGGACTGGGAAATTGTGGCGACTGCACTGATCGATGTCCTGCGTGTGGACGTTACAGATCTCATAGGTCTTGAGAAATTTTCTTCCACTCGAGTGGCAGTGACATTTGCCACGTCTATTGTGTATGAGCAGTTTGTGGTGCGTTGGAGTGAGCGAACGACTCCCCTTCCTCATTCGGCTGGTTCCGTGACTGTATCTGATCCGTGGGGTCCTCTGACCTTTGTGAGTGTACACGGAGTACCTGTTACATTTCCTGAGGTGGAGCTTTCCTCTGTGTTTACTAAGTATGGGTCGGTGATACGTCATCGATACAACTTGTTTAGTGCCGGGCGGCTGCGGGGCCTACGCCTGGGTTCTCGAACGCTGCATATGCGCCTGACAGAGTCTATCCCTTCCAAGGTTATGTGCTGTGGTATTCCTCTCCGTGTTTTTTACCCAGGGCAGGCCCGCACGTGCTTCCGCTGCGGGGAGGAGGGCCATGACGCTGCCCGGTGTGAGGTTCCTCGAGAGGAGACAGCTTCTGTGTTCAGTGTGGGGGATTTTCCCCCACTCCGTGAGACTGATGCCTCCCTGGCCGGTCCTCGGCGTGGGGGTGTGCCTGGTGGTGCACCTGTGACTGTTGTGACTGGTGGTGCACCTGTGACTGTTGTGACTGGTGGTGCACCTGTGACTGTTGTGACTGGTGGTGCACCTGTGACTGTTGTGACTGGTGGTGCACCTGTGACTGTTGTGCCTGGTGGTGCACCTGTGACTGTTGTGCCTGGTGGTGCACCTGTGACTGTTGTGCCTGGTGGTGCACCTGTGACTGTTGTGCCTGGTGGTGCACCTGTGACTGTTGTGCCTGGTGGTGCACCTGTGACTGTTGTGCCTGGTGGTGCACCTCTGACTGTTGTGCCTGGTGGTGCACCTGTGACTGTTGTGACTGGTGGTGCACCTGCGACTGTTGTGTCTGGTGGAGCACCTGTGACTGTTGTGACTGGTGGAGCACCTGTGACTGTTGTGCCTGGTGGTGCACCTGTGACTGTTGTGCCTGGTGGTGCACCTGTGACTGTTGTGCCTGGTGGTGCACCTGTGACTGTTGTGACTGGTGGTGCACCTGTGACTGTTGTCTGGTGGTGCACCTGTGACTGTTGTGCCTGGTGGTGCACCTGTGACTGTTGTGTCTGGTGGTGCACCTGCGACTGTTGTGACTGGTGGTGCACCTGCGACTGTTGTCTGGTGGTGCACCTGCGACTGTTGTGCCTGGTGGTGCACCTGTGACTGTTGTGTCTGGTGGTGCACCTGTGACTGTTGTGACTGGTGGTGCACCTGTGACTGTTGTGACTGGTGGTGCACCTGTGACTGTTGTGACTGGTGGTGCACCTGTGACTGTTGTGCCTGGTGGTGCACCTGTGACTGTTGTGCCTGGTGGTGCACCTGTGACTGTTGTGACTGGTGGTGCACCTGTGACTGTTGTGACTAGTGGTGCACCTGTGACTGTTGTGACTGGTGGTGCACCTGTGACTGTTGTGCCTGGTGGTGCACCTGCGACTGTTGTGCTGGGTGGTGCACCTGTGACTGTTGTGACTGGTGGTGCACCTGTGACTGTTGTGACTGGTGGTGCACCTGTGACTGTTGTCTGGTGGTGCACCTGTGACTGTTGTGTCTGGTGGTGCACCTGTGACTGTTGTCTGGTGGTGCACCTGTGACTGTTGTGACTGGTGGTGCACCTGTGACTGTTGTGCCTGGTGGTGCACCAGCGACTGTTGTGACTGGTGGTGCACTTGTGACTGTTGTCTGGTGGTGCACCTGTGACTGTTGTCTGGTGGTGCACCTGTGACTGTTGTGCCTGGTGGTGCACCAGCGACTGTTGTGACTGGTGGGGCACCTGTGACTGTTGTGCCTGGTGGTGCACCTGTGACTGTTGTGCCTGGTGGTGCACCAGCGACTGTTGTGACTGGTGGTGCACCTGTGACTGTTGTGCCTGGTGGTGCACCAGTGACTGTTGTGCCTGGTGGTGCACCAGCGACTGTTGTGCCTGGTGGTGCACCAGCGACTGTTGTGCCTGGTGGTGCACCAGCGACTGTTGTGCCTGGTGGTGCACCAGCGACTGTTGTGCCTGGTGGTGCACCAGCGACTGTTGTGCCTGGTGGTGCACCAGCGACTGTTGTGCCTGGTGGTGCACCAGCGACTGTTGTGCCTGGTGGTGCACCAGCGACTGTTGTGCCTGGTGGTGCACCAGCGACTGTTGTGCCTGGTGGTGCACCAGCGACTGTTGTGCCTGGTGGTGCACCAGCGACTGTTGTGCCTGGTGGTGCACCAGCGACTGTTGTGCCTGGTGGTGCACCAGCGACTGTTGTGCCTGGTGGTGCACCAGCGACTGTTGTGCCTGGTGGTGCACCAGCGACTGTTGTGCCTGGTGGTGCATCTTTGACTGTTGTGACTGGTGGTGCACCTGTGAGTGTTGTGACTGGTGGTGCACCTGTGACTGTTGTGACTGGTGGTGCACCTGCGCCTGTTGTGGCTGGTGGTGCACCTGTGACTGTTGTGACTGGTGGTGCACCTGCGACGGTTGTGCCTGGTGGTGCACCTGTGACTGTCGTGACTGGTGGTGCACCTGTGACTGTTGTGCCTGGTGGTGCACCTGTGACTGTTGTGCCTGGTGGTGCACCTGTGACTGTTGTGACTGGTGGTGCACCTGTGAGTGTTGTGCCTGGTGGTGCACCTGTGAGTGTTGTGACTGGTGGTGCACCAGCGCCTGTTGTGACTGGTGGTGCACCTGTGAGTGTTGTGACTGGTGGTGCACCTGCGCCTGTTGTGACTGGTGGTGCACCTGTGACTGTTGTGACTGGTGGTGCACCTGCGACGGTTGTGCCTGGTGGTGCACCTGTGACTGTCGTGACTGGTGGTGCACCTGTGACTGTTGTGACTGGTGGTGCACCTGTGACTGTTGTGCCTGGTGGTGCACCTGTGACTGTTGTGCCTGGTGGTGCACCTGTGACTGTTGTGACTGGTGGTGCACCTGCGCCTGTTGTGACTGGTGGTGCACCTGTGAGTGTTGTGCCTGGTGGTGCACCTGTGAGTGTTGTGACTGGTGGTGCACCTGCGCCTGTTGTGACTGGTGGTGCACCTGTGACTGGTGGTGCACCTGCGCCTGTTGTGACTGGTGGTGCACCTGTGACTGTTGTGACTGGTGGTGCACCTGTGACTGTTGTGACTGGTGGTGCACCTGCGACGGTTGTGCCTGGTGGTGCACCTGTGACTGTTGTGACTGGTGGTGCACCTGCGCCTGTTGTGACTGGTGGTGCACCTGTGACTGTTGTGCCTGGTGGTGCACCTGTGACTGTTGTGCCTGGTGTGCACCTGTGACTGTTGTGCCTGGTGGTGCACCTGTGACTGTTGTGCCTGGTGGTGCACCTGTGACTGTTGTGACTGGTGGTGCACCTGTGACTGTTGTGACTGGTGGTGCACCTGTGACTGTTGTGACTGGTGGTGCACCTGTGACTGTTGTGACTGGTGGTGCACCTGTGACTGTTGTGACTGGTGGTGCACCTGTGACTGTTGTGCCTGGTGGTGCACCTGTGACTGTTGTGCCTGGTGGTGCACCTGCGACTGTGGTGCCTGGTGGTGCGCCTGTGACTGTTGTGACTGGTGGTGCACCTGTGACTGGTGGTGCACCTGTGACTGTTGTGCCTGGTGGTGCACCTGTGACTGTTGTGCCTGGTGGTGCACCTGCGACTGTGGTGCCTGGTGGTGCACCTGCGACTGTGGTGCCTGGTGGTGCGCCTGTGACGGTTGTGCCTACTGGTTCGTCCGCGCCTGTGGTGTCTCCTGTGCCAGCTGTGGTGAAGAACGTGGCTGTTCCTGCTTCCCGTCTTCCACTTCC
The DNA here is from genome assembly GCA_020271785.1 of Procambarus virginalis. Lineage (NCBI taxonomy): Eukaryota > Metazoa > Arthropoda > Malacostraca > Decapoda > Cambaridae > Procambarus > Procambarus virginalis. The sequence continues at coordinate 15,204 of WNGS01167015.1, read as the reverse complement.
GGTGGATGTGGGGGTGCATCCTGTTCCTGGTGTTTCGATGATGGATGGGCATGGTGTTGGGGGTGTCATGTCGATGCCTTCCGGTGTGGGAGGTGTGCTCGTTGAGGGTGCCGAATGCGTCATCGATGGTGCCAGCGTTCCTGTTGCCTGCATTGCGTGTCCCGGTTCTGCTCCCCCTGAGGTGAGTTCCATGCAGGGGGTTTGACCTCCTTGCTCCTCGCCGGAAGCGCGTTGCGGGAGGGCGCTCGCGCAGTAGAGAGCCCCCTGGCAAACGGGTTGAGGCTTCGCAGAGTTGTGCCTTGGGTGGTGCCCCCCTCCTCCCTCCTCCTAATTCTCCTGAGTCTCAGATGGATTCCGGAAGTGATGCAGTACCGGATGGCGGCAAGATTTTCTCATCGAGGGTGGACGTCGGTGGTACATGGTCTGTGACGGAGGGTCTCGGCGTGCTTCGCTGGGTGATGTCGGCACTGTCCGCCTCCTGCGGGATCAGACGCCCGGCATTAAGGTGGTTTCTCGCACGGTGGGCGGCGGCAGGTTGAGCCCTCAGATGATGCCGACGTCTATGCAGGGGGTGGCTCTGTGCCCCCTGTGAGTTTGAGGGAGCTGGGGGTCATTCAATAAGTTCATGGCGCCTGCTATTGTTTGTGCGTCTTTGAATGTTCCTGGTTTGAATGCTTTGGTGGTCCAATTGGGCCTTCTGGATGTGCTTCGGGAGCAGCGTGTGGATGTGGGTCTGATCCAGGAGCACAATGTTCGGGATGTGTCTGTGTGGCAGGGATTGTGTGCCGAGTATCATATTGTGTTGACCCGCCGAGGACGTCCTTTGGGGGAACGCTGATGTTGTTTTCGCGGAGGGCGTCTATTTCCGTGCTTCACACGGAAATGGATGAAGGGCGGTGTTGTTTGTACGGGTATTTAGGGGTTGTGATTCCGTTCTTGACGGTGTACGCCCCTTCTGGGGTGGGGCATCGTCAGGACCGGGAGCTGTTTTTTCGGGAGGGGCTTTTACCATACCCTGCGGCATGATACGCGGGATTTGATTTTTTGGGGGATTTTAATTGTGTTACAGGGGGGTTGCTCTAGTAATCACCCTCTCAACCCGGCATGTTTCGGCCGCTTAAATGAGGTTTTGCATGCGTGTGGGTTTCGCGATGCGGCTGTTTTGTGTGGCGGCTCGTTGGAATATACCTTCGCTGCGCGTGTGGCGAGTTCTAGGTTGGTATAGTTCTATGTTTCTGGTGGGAGTGTTCGGTTTTTTTATTTTCGCACGGTCCCGGTGGCTTTCTCTGACCATTGTATGGGTGGTGTGTCCGGGTTGGTGTGTACGGTCAGGTGCGGATGGGCCTGGGTGGTGGAAATTAAATTGTCGGTTGTTACGTTGTCTGCGTATTTGTGCGCAGTTTTCGGGCCTGGTGGGTTGGCATCGTTGCTCGGAAGCTGATTTCTCCTCTTTTTCGTTGTGGTGGGAGTGGTGTAAGGTGGAGTGTCGGAGGTTTTTTGGGATTGTTGCTAAGCGGGAGGCTGCCGGGAGGTTTGGTCTGCTGCGGTTACTTCAGGCGCGTTTGTCTGGTTTATATGTGCGGTTGAATGCTGGGGTTGACTGCTTTAGTGAGATTGCTGAGTGTAAGGAGCGTATTTGTGATTTGCGTGCGGTGTTGGCTGCCGGTGTTCGAGTGCGTGCGCGTGTAGCTGCGGGTGGATGGGGAGAGGCTCTCTCCCTTTCTTTTAGGGAGGGAGAAGGCTGCTCGGGTTTCCGTTCTTCTCAAGGGCCTTCGGCGTCCTGATGGTCTGTGCTTTCTAGCACGGATGGTGTTCTGCTTACCGCGCGGCAGGAGTTGGAGGCACTCTATGGGGTGGTGCATGGGGATATGTGCTCGCGGGTTCCTTTTTGGACGAGTGCTCCCCCAGTTTGTCGCAAGCGGAGTGTGCCAAGTTGGTGCAGGATGTCTCCTGATGGAGCTCCCGGGAGGTGGTTTGGTCGTTTCGTTTCTAGGAGAGTGCCAGTGCGGATGGCCTGCCATTGAATTTTACCGTACACCTTTGGAATGTGTTGGGGGAGGTGCTTTTGGAAGTGGTGCAGGCGTGTTTGCGTTTGGGTGCTCTGCCTGATTCCTTTTGTGACGGGATCGTGAGGCTGCTCTCAAAGCCAGGCGATTTGCAGTTGTTTTCTAATTGGAGGCCTATTACGTTATTAAATGTGGACTATAAATTCTTTCTAAGGTTTTGGCACGTCGCTGTCGCGGTGTCGTTGCGTCGGTGGTCTCTATGGAGCAATTTTGTGGTGTGCCTGGCCGTGCCCTGATGCATTGCAATGCCTTATTTCGTGACGTGATTCTCTATGCGTCCGAGTATCGGCTTTCGGCGGCTATGATCAGCTTGGACTGGTCAAAGGCCTTCGATCGGGTGTCTTTAGAGTTTGTTTTCAGTGCTATGGAGAGGCTTGGTTTTCCGGTGGTGTTTGTGGGTGGGTCCGTTTGTTGTATGTCCGGAGTCGCAGTCGCGTTTGTGTGAATGGGTTTTTTAGTTCTTTTTTCCTATTTGCCGTTCCGTTCGTCAGGGGTGTCCACTGTCCATGCTGTTGTATGTGATTTTTCAGGAACCTCTCTTCTGGGCGGTGAAAGCGTGTCCCTTGATTGTGCCTCCTTGTCTGCCGTCCGGTCTTCGGCTACCCATTTGCGGGTATGCTGACGACACCGTGCTGTTTGTAGCTTCGGAGGGTTCTGTTGGGGCTGTCCAGGACGTTCTCCTCCGGTTTGAGTCCGCTACGGGGGCTGTTCTCAATCGGGCGAAGTCGGGGTTGTTGGGGATCGGTGAGTGGGCCTCCCGCCTGGTGTGGGATAGGTCGTGGTTTCCGGTGGTCTCCTCGATTCGGGTTCTCGGGGTTACTTGGTTTGCCTCCTATGACCAATCCTTGGAGTGGAATTGGGATGCTGTCTCTCGGTCGGTTGGGGTTGCGGTTGGCCTTTTGTCGCGTCGTCCTTTGACGATTTATCAGAGGGGGCTGCTTGTTGCGTGTAAGGTCTTGTCGCGTGTCTGGTTTATGGCTCGATGTTTTCCCGTTGGATCGTCGAAAGGCCTTGCATTTGGAGTGTATGGTGTTCAGATATGTATGGTGTGGGCGTTATCAACCGGTGCGCCGTTCGACGTTGGTTGGGGGTTAGGGTAAGAGAGGGGGGTTTTGGCATTCCTGACGTCTTCACGAAGGCCAAAGCCCTCTTCTGGGTCTCGTTGCGTCAGGGGCTGGTGCTCGGCGGAGGATTGAATACGCTGGGTGTTTTTTTCTGCTCGCTTCGCTTTAGCTATTTGGTTGATTTGGGGGTTCCTCGGAGGTGCCTTGTTTACCCCCTCTGTTTATTCTTGGCCGTGGGGATTCTTCGGGAGCTCTGCCGCCTTCCTGATTTCTGTCCTTCTCATGCAAGGCTGTGTATGGGGTGTTGTTGCCCCGGGTGCGGCCTCGAGTGGAGGGCTTGTTCCCGTGTTGGGATTGGGGTGGTATCTGGTCGTGTTTGGGGCACGGTTTTTGGCGCCCAGCAGCGTGAATTGCTGTTTCGGTTTCTGCATTGTCGCTGGCGACAAATGAGCGGTTGTGTATGCTTGGCTTGCGTGATTCTGGGGCGTGTATTCATTGTGGTTTAAGTGAATCGCAGGTGCATATATTTTATTTTTGTGTCCGGTTGCAGGGGTTGGTGGACTGGTTTCGGGATGTCCTGGAGGTGTTTTTGTGGTCCAGGTTGTCGGGGTGGTGTTTTGCTGTTTTTGTTTCTGTATTTTCCGGGTTATTCGCGGCGGGTGCGTAATACGTTATGTGTTTTGGTTGCAGATTATGTGTTTTGTGTGTGGGTCGGAGGCGGGAGGGTTTTGGAGTTACTCGAATTTTAGGGTTCTGCGGGGACGCATGCGATTCACCTGGTGGTGGTTGCAGCGCGCTTTTCCGGTAGAGTTTGGTCGGTGGTTCACGGTTGCCTATGTTCGTGGGGTTGCATTCGGGTCGGTGGGTGCCTTGGTGGGTAGGTGATGTTCTCGTCTTGGGTGGGGTTGGGTGTCGAGGTGGGTTTGGTGGGGATGGGGTGGTTTCGGGGTTTTGCTTTGCGCTGCGCTCCCTTTCCGTTTCTTTGGGTGTCCTTGGCGGGGGTTGTGTGTGATTGTGTGTCTCCCCCCCCCCCTTGTATGTTGCTGCTCCTGTGTATGTGTGGTGTGGTTCCGTGCCTCCTGGTGCCGGTTATGTCCGTATGCGTGTGGGTGTGTGGCTTTGAGGGGGGTTTTGGCTCCTGCGTGGGCCGGATTTTTTTCTGCTGTACTGTTTTCTACTGTTCAATTTGTGACCGTGTTTCGTTTTGGCCTGTGACCCCTTTTTTTGTATGCTTGGCTGCTGTGTGGTGTGCGGTTGTGGCGTGGGTGGGTATGCGTGTGTTTGCCTTGTTCTTTAGAATATGTTTCTTGTGGGTGTACATAATTTATTATTTTTAGTGTATGTTGTATTCCTTGGTGGTGTGTGTATGGTCCTATGGTCCTTTGTTCTTCTGTGTGTGTGGTTGGCGTGGTTTTGTGCACATGGTTCTCTGTCCACGTCTGTGTATGTTTATGTATTGGTTCCAGGTGTGCTTTATGTTATTTATGTCCTGTGTGGTTTTCTTTCTTTTTATGTATTTTTCTTTGCCATGTTCTGTGTTATTTTGTAGATATATACTGTTTAGCCTTTTGTTTCCATGTGCTGGTTTTGCACTTATTTCCCTGTACTGTTTAACCCTTGATTCAATGTGTTTTTTAATTTGCTCACCGCTTGTTTTGTTTTGCGGTTACTGTGTTGTTTGTTATTGTTTGTTATTGTACTGTTATTTCTTACTGTTACTACAATTGTTTTTTATTGTTTCTGTTATTGTTATTGTACAGTTTGTTCCTGTGTGTTCTTGTGATTGTGTTGTAATTTTATATAAAAAAATCTATAGCAGATAATAAAACATATATACAGAGACCATTTTGGTAATCATACCCAAACAGTTTATATTACAAATGCAACACTTTTTTGACTTTAGGAGCCCAAGACGGACAAGGATGATGAACAGTCTCACAAAGTGAATGAACTACTCAATAATCCACCGGCTGCAGGGTCACAGCGCCCATCTGGGTCAACTGCAAATCCTGACCTGGGATCGGAAATTACCAATTTAAGGGATTCTGATATCCAGAATCTGTTTGGGAATATTTCACAACAACAGCTGATGCAGATTTTGGGAAGTGGAATGTCCAGTTTGGCAACACTGCTTGGTCCAGGGTTAGTTTATTATATAAATATGTATTAATTGACACAACCTTGTATAAATATTTCTTTAAATAGTTTAGTAGCAAGTTTGACAAGATTTTAACCAGGAGTAGTAGTGAACTTAACAGTATTGAAAGAAATTTGGCATGTCATTTTAGTGTAGAAAAGTATAAATACTGTAAAACTAAACTCAAATACGGCAGAAATGCTTTCAGAAAGCAAGTAAGTGGAGATTTGGGGAGCATTTTCTATTAAGCGTACAGTATTTATTGTAATTTCAAATGATTAGTTTGATTGGTTGAGAAGAGGTTTGGTCTTTCTAGTTTTGGTACAGAATTTGCCGAGTACTATAGAGCTGTATTCATGATGGCAGATATGTTAAAGTAAATAGTGTTGTTTAAATAATGTGTTGGGATATATGTTTACAAATATGTATTTTGTCTGTTGGGCTTGTACTGTTACTTATACTTTTGATCCTCCTTGTTGTTTTTTTCACGGAAAAACATCATAAATGTTGAACCCATCGTGAGGAGTATTTTTAGTTGTTAAATCATAATAATTGGTTGGCATTTTTATTTTCAAATATTTGCAGTAGGTCTGGCAGTGGTGGGGGTCGAAGCGGTAGTGGAAGTAGCAGCTCAACTTCTGCCACAACAACAGCTTCCACCACTCCAGCTGCTACCACCACCCCGACACCTGCACCTACCCCCCTGGTCAAGGTATAGTAGAACATAAAGATGTAAATGTGTTTGTAAGACACTATAGAAATTAGTCTTAAACTTGAAACTCACATCAGGTTGAATCCTGTTCTAAATGTTGGTACAGCACCGAGAACAGCGATGGCCTGGCATCTTTCAGGGGTCAGCATTATATTAATGATATAAGTGGTTGGGCCCCCATTCCCTCGCATGTCTTTGTATCCCAGTTCTTGTGCAATAGTTGTCCCCTCTGTGTGCTTTACAATATATAGTTATAGTGACTTGGTGTGTCTTCCTATTAATGAGCATATCTTACTGTTGTAAGCAAGTAGAAACATACATGACGTATACAGTGGATAACAACTTGCAAGATTTTTGTAATGTTTAGGTTTTCATGTCTCTTTGGTTTTATATTGTATACTGTTGTTTATCTATAGAAACCCCTTGGAATTTGATCACCAAGAGATCGAAAACTTTGAGTCTGGTTACACATACCTGAACACTTGAAAAAAAAATCACTTTACAATTGAAATGGGTGAAGGCACATAATGACATTTTATTACACTATGTGTATTTTAATTAATAGATACAGTATTGTATTCTGTAATTTTGTTATACAATATTTTAATCCTCAAAGTTTTCATACAATAATGTCAAAGGCCAGTTGTATTGAATTTAATCCAAAATGCAAAGAATACATCCAAAATGTATGGTTACTAACATTGCAGTTGAGGAAAGTAGCTCAACAGCTACTATTGTTTTTGAGTAGGGCCTTCCTCGGTGAGTAACCAAGCCTGGACCAGGGCTCACCCGGACACTTGCAGACTTTCATCTGCATAGTGACAATGTAAATTTAATCTTATAATAAACAAATAAGTGACCTTATGCAGACGCTCGTCTGAAAATAGATACACTGCAAGTCTTCATATAGATCAAATTAAAAATAAAGCATGTCATTGTGGAATAGCTGAAGGTTCGTTTAGAATATTTCCAATTGTTGGGTCAATCCCACCAAGGGACAGAATCTTTCATTAGGGGTTTATTATTGTTGTTGAGAAAAGTTAGTTATTTATGTATATAATTTTTCAGATTCTGCTAGAGGTGGGAGCAATAGCCGGGAAAGTAATAGTACCACTCCTTGCAGTGGCAGTATTGTGCCCATTCAGTTGTCAGATTTACAGAATATCCTTTCTGGATTTCTGTTCCACCGGATGTGTCAGGTTCACCCAGGGTTGCAGGTAAGACAAGTTGCTAGTACTTGTATGAGGGTTGGTTTGGTGAGAAATGACGCAAGGTCTTCAGTTTTGAAAGGAAATTATTTCCTAGCATCAAGGTTCTTTAAGGAGATGGTTTTGAACTGGTAGGGTCAATAGGTATATTAGGAAAGTAGTGTTGTGAATTTATCATAAAATTAGAACTACATTAAGGTGGAAAGATAGGTTGCAAGAAGAACATTGGGATTTTTATACCAGTAGGGCATAGGTCTGGCTCAGATACTGTAGGCAAAAGATAGTTTTTGAAGTATTGGCTAAAGTTTTATCACACATATTGTAACAAGGTTAAGGGCAAATTTGAGGGAGAGGGGAAATTTACATTATTCAGTATTATCTTTCGTGCTGTACCTTATATTTTCAGTCTTTTTTCCAAACTGAGTAATCTTCAACTATCATTGTACAAAAGCATTTGAAAGATGTATCCCAATATTGTTTTAAAGTTCTGTCTTGTTATTTTGTAAATACTTTTAAGTTATAATTTTTATAGACATCCCTGGTATGATTAACAAGGAAATTATCACTTGACGCTTTTCCTCATCTTTTAAAAGAGGTGTCATGACCTTTTACAGAAGGTTTTAGTGAGCAATACATATCATAGGCGGTCACACATTTAATTGATACCCATTGTAAGAATTTAGTATTATTCATTACCACTCTGATAAATCTGATAAATGTACCATAAATATAGTTTTATTTGTAAAGCTTTGTTTTTCCAAAAGTGGATGTGAGTTCGGCCATGACTGCAGAAGCTCTTCAGCCGATCTTGACCAATGAAGATTTTGTGAATCAACTTCGCCTTATCTTCCTGCAACGTCTGATGAGTTACCTCCTACTGAACAACTCCGAGGAACGGTCACTTCTCCTCAGTTCCAGCAGGTACAGTATGCATGTCTGGGTTTAATGTGTAGTATGTATATTATACAGAGACACCTCAGTTTATGAATGCCCTTCTTTACGAACTTTTTGGGTTACGAGCCCAATTTCTTGTGAAATCCGAATTGGATAACAAACTTTGCCTCGGGTAACGAAGTTTGTTGATACGCGTATACCCGACCTAACGCGTGGTGGCACAGCCACTGCGCCTCGGTTTACCAGTGCCTCCCGTCTAGTGACAATCATGCTTGAATTCTTTGTAAAGAATTTCAGTATTTTTTGAGTTTTTGGGTTTTTGAACATAAGTTATTATATATCTTGCCATGGGTCCCAAAAAGTCGGGGTAAGGTTGAACTTAAGAAAATAGTTTGAGACAGTAGAGGATGTCCCTTCCTCATTAAGAAAATGTGTGATGTATGGGAAGAACTGCAAAGTTTTGTTGAAAAAACTCGCTCAGATAAAGCTGTAACAGGCCATTGCATTGACCTTTTAATGACAATGCAATGTCTCACTACAGACAAGTGTTAAAATATGGGAAAAAACAAGTGTGTTTAGACAGTTTCTTAGCAAGACAAGCACGCAGTGAGCCACAGCCAGGTCCTAGTGGTACAGTACTCTTGCAAAACAGAGTACCCCAGAGAAGTCATCACTTCCTGATGCTATAGTGGAA
>WNGS01167013.1:7500-13192 GCA_020271785.1 Procambarus virginalis | reverse complement strand
CGTTCCTTGGGGTAAGGAGAGGGGTTACGAGGGATAGCAGCCATTGTTGGGACACCTCCATTAATAACAACTCCAGTTGCCAGAATATCAGGATTACAGAAAGGACACCTGACCATAGTTCCGTAGGGGACATTGCGGCAGGTACAGCGTCAGCCAGGAATAGTGGTGACCTGGTCAGGAGGTCAAGAAGGATAAAAGGATTAGACCCAGAATAACAGCCTTACCACTTGTGGGCTATTCATGCCCGTGCAACCTCTTGGGTGGCTTAACCTTCATCAATCATCAATCAATCGATAGCAGCCTCATTAGACGTTGAGATGTAAGTCTGGTCCTCACCACACACTCAGACCTTGACAAAGCACTCAGGAGAGTGTGAAAGACTTGGTGTAAATTCTTTACATAAATTTCACAAATACACAAGTGTGAGTTTTTAATCCTTTGTTATTATGTCTGTCAGAAGACATTACCATTTCTTATAAAAATATTAACAGCAATAAAAAGTATTTTAAATAAGTTTTTTCAGCCCTTTCAGATTTACAAATTTTACTACCGAGTCATTTCTAATGAATGATTACTCTGTTGTTTCGATTTTATTATACCCCAAAAAGTATATCTTTTTAACAAATATTAAAGAAAATGTCATTGTACAGCCTTGTGTATTGTGTAAACATTTCCTCAAAATGAGGTGAAAACTAACAAACTGCAGTGGGAAATAAAATAGTCAAAAGTTAGTGTTTTTTAAATTTTTAATTTTTCCTGCCAAATCTTCAACAATATAATTTTAAAATGTATTTAACGTTGCAAATACTTTCCAATGACTTGCATTTAGTTAATCTAATTGTTTTATGTTTTCACATCAAGACAGAAAATGACAAAAGATATACTAGTTGGAAGGTCACCACTATTGCAAGATTTTCTTGCAACCTAAAAAATTCAACAAAATACTTAGAATGGACAGATTTCTACAGGAAACATAGAAATGCTTTACAGGAACTTTTCGGGCCTGTGTGTGTGTGTGTGTGTGTGTGTGTGTGTGTGTGTGTGTGTGTGTGTGTGTGTGTGTGTGTGTGTGTGTGTGTGTGTGTGTGTGCCCACAAGGGAGCAGGTTTGTGATGTTTGACCTCTGTAAAGTGTCTCCCTCACGCCTTCCAAGGCCGCTCCTCCTGACCTGAAAGACGCCATTGTATGTGCGCGCGCCCGCCAGACGTACACGTGTTCTCACGCACCCCCTACACACACACACACACACACACACACACACACACACACACACACACACACACACACACACACACACACACACACTAGGGTGGTTCTAGATAGAAAACTATCACCTGAGGACCACATAAAGAATATTGTGCGAGGGGCCTATGCCACGCTTTCTAACTTCAGAATTGCTTTTAAATACATGGATGGCGATATACTAAAGAAATTGTTCACGACTTTTGTTAGGCCAAAGCTAGAATATGCAGCGGTTGTGTGGTGCCCTTATCTTAAGAAGCACATCAACAAACTGGAAAAGGTGCAAAGACATGCTACTAAGTGGCTCCCAGAACTGAAGGGCAAGAGCTACGAGGAGAGGTTAGAAGCATTAAATATGCCAAAACTAGAAGACAGAAGAAAAAGAGGTGATATGATCACTACATACAAAATAGTAACAGGAATTGATAAAATCGACAGTGAAGATTTCCTGAGACCTGGAACTTTAAAAACAAGAGGTCATAGATATAAACTAGTTAAACACAGATGCCGAAGAAATATAAGAAAATTCACTTTCGCAAACAGAGTGGTAGACGGTTGGAACAAGTTAGGGGAGAAGGTGGTGGAGGCCAAGACCGTCAGTAGTTTCAAAGCGTTATATGACAAAGAGTGCTGGGAAGACGGGACACCACGAGCGTAGCTCTCATCCTGTAACTACACTTAGGTAATTACACTTAGGTAATTACACACACACACACACACACACACACACACACACACACACACACACACACACACACACACACACACACAGGACGTCGGGTTCAACCATTAAGATAAAACAAAGGCGTTTCAATAAGACACAGACCACAACACACAAAATATATCTGAACGATTCTCAATAATCAGCGACGATTATTGTGATGATTTTAATACAAACAGAATTAAAATAGTTTATTTTTTTATAAGAAATGTGTCCCGCCAAGTGTCATGGGGGGGAGGGGGTTACACTTTGGTCAGCTGAGAGTTTTGTTGTATGGTGTGTGTGTGTGTGTGTGTGTGTGTGTGTGTGTGTGTGTGTGTGTGTGTGTGTGTAATTACCTAAGTGTAGTTACAGGATGAGAGCTACGCTCGTGGTGTCCCGTCTTCCCAGCACTCTTTGTCATATAACGCTTTGAAACAACTGACGGTCTTGGCCTCCACCACCTTCTCACCTAACTTGTTCCAACCGTCTACCAATTGTGTGTGTGTGTGTGTGCTTACCTAGTTGTGCTTGCGGGGGTTAAGCTCTGGCTCTTTGGTCTCTGTCTCTGACCAATATACTTTGGTCTGTGTGTGTGTGTGTTTTGATGCGGGCATGTGTGTAGGGGGCCTCCTTGCTCAGCTGTACTGCCACATACATGTTCCGGGCATGTATATATGAGACCTCTGTGCTCAGCTGTACAGGGCACACATGTTACGAGAGGCAGGTGTGTGTGTGGGGGGGGGGCGTCCTTACTCACGTGATCTGCCACACTTGGTAAACATTGTATCATGTACGACCCGGGAGATATCAGGAGTACTGACTCAACAGTGTCTACGGGGGCGGGCTGAGGTCTTGTACAGCCCTTCGCCTCCCGCCCACCAGCCTTGTGGTACCTGTCTCCTCACAACTGAACTATTCCGACGGCAGAAATTCTTTGTGGGCTCTAACCCTGAACTTGTGAAGGGAGGTGGCATTCCATTCCGCTTGTTGATAACCTCCCGTACAGGGTACAAGGACTTCCTTACATTCCTTCCACTGCTTTCATAGCTTCTACCCGTGTCTTCTTGTCTTGCTTTTCTCTCAGTTTGAAGAGGCTGTCCCTGTCCCCGCCTTATCTATTCCTCTCAGTATTTTATATGCCGTGATCACGTCTTCTCCATTTCTTCTATACATTTGGGTTGTGAGATTTAGTGCCATTAGCATACCCTCATAGCTTAACCCTCTGAGCTCTAGCACCAATCTTGTTGCTAACCTCTGTACAGTTTTGACTTTATGCTTCTCAAAGTGCGGATTCCCTGCCGGTGCTGCGTGTTTCAGTATTGGTCTGACATATGTGTGTGTGTACTCACCTAGTTGTACTCATCTAGTTGTGCTTGCGGGGGTTGCTCTCTGGCCTTTTGGACCGCCTCTCAATAGTCAATCTACTGGTGTACAGATTCCCAAGCTTCTCGAGCTCATCATATCTTCATATCATGTGTGTGTGTGTGTTTGTGTGTGTGTGTGTGTGTGTGTGTGTGTGTGTGTGTGTGTGTGTGTGGTGTGTGTGTACTTGTGCTTGCGGGGGTTGAGCTTTGGCTCTTTGGTCCGCCTCAACTGTCAATCAACTGGTGTACAGATTCCTGAGCCTATTGGGCTCTATCATATCTACATTTGAAACTGTGTATGGAGTCAGCCTCCACCACACCACTGCCTAAAGCATTCCATTTATTAACTACTCTGACACTGAACAATTCTTTCTAACGTCTCTGTGGCTCATCTGGGTACAAAGTTTCCACCTGTGTCCCCTTGTTCGTGTTCCACCCGTGCTGAAGAGTTTGTCTTTGTCCACCCTGTCAATTCCCCTGAGAATTTGTAGGTGGTTATCATGTCTCCCCTACTCTTCTGCTTTCCAGGGATGTGAGGTTCAGCTCCTTTAGCCTTTCCTCGTAGCTCAATCCTCTCAGTTCCGGGACGAGCCTGGTGGCATACCGCTGAATCTTCTCTAACTTTGTCTTGTGTTTAACTAGGTATGTACTCCAGACTGGAGCTACATACTCCAGGATTGGTCTTACATAAGTGGTATACAGGGTTCTGAAAGATTCCTTACACAAGTTTCTAAAGGCAGTTCTTATGTTGGCCAGTCTAGCATATGCCGCTGATGATATTCTTTTGATGTGGGCTTCTGGGGCCTCTGTGTGTGTGTGTGTGTGTATTCACCTAGTTGTGCTTGCGGGGGTTGAGCTTCGGCTCTTTGGTCCTGCCTCTCAACTGTAATCACCTAGTTGTGCTTGCGAAGGGTTGAGCTCTGGCTTTTTGGTTCCCTCCTCTCAACTGTGAATCAACTGATGAACAGCTTCCTGAGCCTACTGGGCTCTATCATATCTACACTTGCAACTGTGTATGGAGTCAGCCTCCACCACATCACTAGTGTGATGTGTGTGTGTACCGAAGATCTCGCACACACACACACACACACACACACACACACACACACACACACACACACACACACACACACACACATCACTGTGTGTATTCACGTAGTTGTGTGTGTGTACTCACATGTTCATGCAGGATCGAGCTTTAGCTCTTGGACCCCGCTTAGGTCCAAAAGTGTGTGTATTATATGTATAGTTTGGTTGTGTCGTATTGTAGATGGTGTGTAGTGTACCACCAACCTATAGTGACCAAGAGAGTCACTCACACACCAAGTGCCTCATACCAGGAAATCCTGATCACCAAGTAACACAGTATTTGACCAGGCCTATCTTGAGATCTTCTTAAGCTTATCTCAAGATAGGCCTGGAGAGTGTAGCAGCCAGCCTGACTCCCAGTGTTCATGTATGGGGGGGGGGGAAATGGTCGACTGTAACTGGTGTGATCGAGAAGTATCGGGGGAGAGAGATAATCTTTTGACAATCGCGGCGTTGATCTGTGGTGCAGCCGTAGTACGACAGACTGGCGTCGGCCGGGGGTATAAGACCTTGTTACCAGGGGCGTAGCTCTGCTCCGCCCGCGTCACCGCCTCCTGCGGCTGCCAGAGGCTTCGTCCACTCCATTCATTTATGCTTTTCATTTCTGTATTTTTCGTTGAAAGTCGGTTGAATATTACTTCGTGTGTACATATTTGAGATGCACGTTGATTAGTAAAATAGTGGGGGTGTTGCATGACGGGGAGTTAGGTATTAGGGGCGGGTCATTGACTATCCTGGCCTCCGCCATCCCCCGGGCAGGATAGTGTATATATTCAGTGGCTCGGGCTGATACCGAGCAGTTAGCCCGGGAGCCTAAGCGGTGCTGGTGTACTTGGCTGGTCTCTCAGTCATCACTGGCCGTTCACCCGCCTCTGCCACCACCACCACCACCACCACGTGGGCGAGAACACACTCACCCAAGGCACTATAGGCTCTCGAAACTTCAGTTGCAGTTCAAGATTATAAGCAACTCCTCACCACAGCCATCAACATGGGCAAATACACACGTCAACAATGGCTCACCCTCATCGTCTTTGCCATCGCCGACTTCTGCAGCGCCGTCTGCGTCTCTCTACAGGCGCCTTTCTACCCGATGATGGCGGAGTCGAAGGGCGCGACGCCCACTCAGTATGGCTTCGTCTTCGGAATCTTCGAGCTGACAGTCTTCATCGTCAGTCCCATCTACGGTAATTACCTCAACAGGATCGGGCCCAAGTTTATGTTCAACGCCGGCATCTTCACCACGGCTTCGACGTGCATTATGTTCGGATTTCTAGATCGAATCAACAACACG
>WNGS01167013.1:0-2500 GCA_020271785.1 Procambarus virginalis | reverse complement strand
AGTGTCATCACAGTGTCATCATACCCAGTGTCATCACAGTGTCATCATACCCACAGTGTCATCATACCCACAGTGTCATCATACCCACAGTGTCATCACAGTATCATACCCACAGTGTCATCATACCCACAGTATCATTCCCACAGTGTCATCATACCCACAGTATCATCATACCCACAGTATCATACCCACAGTGTCATCATACCCACAGTGTCATCATACCCACAGTGTCATCATACCCAGTGTCATCACAGTATCATACCCACAGTGTCATTATACCCAGTGTCATCATACCCAGTGTCATCACAGTATCATCATACCCACAGTGTCATCACAGTATCATCATACCCACAGTGTCATCATATCCACAGTGTCATCACAGTATCATCATACCCACAGTGTCATCATACCCAGTGTCATCATATCCCACAGTGTCATCACAGTATCATCATACCCACAGTGTCATCACAGTATCATCATACCCACAGTGTCATCATACCCAGTGTCATCATACCCACAATGTCATCACAGTATCATACCCACAGTGTCATCATACACAGTGTCATCATACCCACAATGTCATCACAGTATCATACCCACAGTGTCATCATACCCACAGTGTCATCATACACAGTGTCATCATACCCAGTGTCATACACAGTGTCATCATACCCACAATGTCATCACAGTATCATACCCACAGTGTCATCATACCCACAGTGTCATCATACACAGTGTCATCATACCCACAGTGTCATCACAGTATCATCATACCCACAATGTCATCACAGTATCATACCCACAGTGTCATCATACCCACAGTGTCATCACAGTATCATCATACCCACAATGTCATCACAGTATCATACCCACAGTATCATCATACCCACAGTGTCATCATACCAGTGTCATCATACCCACAATGTCATCACAGTATCATACCCACAGTGTCATCATACCCACAGTGCCATCATACACAGTGTCATCATACCCACAGTGTCATCACAGTATCATCATACCCACAATGTCATCACAGTATCATACCCACAGTGTCATCATACCCACAGTGTCATCATACCCAGTGTCATCATACCCACAGTGTCATCATACCCACAGTGTCATCATACCCACAGTGTCATCATACCCAGTGTCATCATACCCACAGTGTCATCATACCCAGTGTCATCATACCCACAGTGTCATCATACCCACAGTGTCATCATACCCACAGTGTCATCATACCCACAGTGTCATCATACCCACAGTGTCATCATGCCCACAGTGTCATCATACCCACAGTGTCATCATACCCACAGTGTCATCATACCCACAGTGTCATCATACCCACAGTGTCATCATACCCAGTGTCATCATACCCACAGTGCCATCATACCCACAGTGCCATCATACCCAGTGTCATCATACCCACAGTGTCATCATACCCACAGTGTCATCATACCCACAGTGTCATCATACCCACAGTATCACCATACCCAGTGTCATCATACCCACAGTGTCATCATACCCACAGTGTCATCATACCCACAGTGGCATCATACCCACAGTGTCATCATACCCACAGTGTCATCATACCTACAGTATCATCATACCCACAGTGTCATCATAACCACAGTATCATCATACCCAGTGTCATCATACCCACAGTGTCATCATACCCACAGTGTCATCATACCTACAGTATCATCATACCCACAGTGTCATCATACCCACAGTATCATCATACCCACAGTATCATCATACCCACAGTGTCATCATACCCACAGTGTCATCATACCCACAGTATCATCATACCCACAGTATCATCATACCCACAGTGTCATCATACCCACAGTGTCATCATACCCACAGTATCATCATACCCACAGTATCATCATACCCACAGTGTTATCATACCCACAGTGTCATCATACCCACAGTGTCATCATACCCACAGTGCCAAGATATCCACAGTTAGCAAAATGTGATTATTTGGCAAACATTTCTTGAGGCTATCTTGCGATGATTTCGGGGCTTAGCGTCCCCGCGGCCCGGTCCTCGACCAGGCCTCCTTTTTGTTACACATCCCCAGGAAGCAGCTGTCTAACTCCCAGGGACCTATTTATTGCTAGGTGAACAGGTGCAACAGGATGAAATAAACTGTCCATTTGTTTCCGCCTCAGCCGGGGATCGATCCCGGAACCTTAGCACTACGAATCCCGAGCGCTGTCCACTCAGCCATCAGGCCCCTCTAACGTAGATACCTTGAGGTGATTTCGAGGCTCAGCGACCCCGCGGCCCGGTCGTCGACCAGTCCTCCTGGTTGCTGGACTGGTCAACCAGGCTGTTGGACGCGGCTGCTCGCAGCCTGACGTATGAGTCACAGCCTGGTTGATCAGGTATCCTTTGGAGGTGGTTATCCAGTTCTCTCTTGAACACTGTAAGGGGTCTGCCAGTTATGTCCCTTATGTTAGTGGAAGCGTGTTGAACAGTCTCGGGCCTC
>WNGS01167011.1:0-10736 GCA_020271785.1 Procambarus virginalis | reverse complement strand
GTATTTAACTGTTTAATTATTGATATTGAGGATAACAATTAATTACTCTAAAGGTAATCACGAGTGATTACCGTTCTCCTAGCACTTTGGACATTGTAAATCAGAGTTTACCATCACTGAGTGATTAGTAACCGATTAACGTAAATTAACGTAACTAGTAAAGAGATTAATCAGCCGTCTGGTAGTACAGGGATTAATGGGTTATTCTCACTGAATGCTCGACGGGTAGAGTGTTGTGTAATTTCCGCGTTACTAGTTACAGTTGTAATAGTTATTAAATTAACGTAAATGTTATTGTGT
Organism: Procambarus virginalis; assembly: GCA_020271785.1. Taxonomy (NCBI): domain Eukaryota; kingdom Metazoa; phylum Arthropoda; class Malacostraca; order Decapoda; family Cambaridae; genus Procambarus; species Procambarus virginalis. The sequence continues at coordinate 10,436 of WNGS01167011.1, read as the reverse complement.
GTTGTGTTGTTGTTGAGTTAGGGGCGACGACGATCGTGGGATCGGATGCGCCCCGGCGTACCGGTAAGGGTGAAACGCGAAGCCAGGAAAGGCGAAACGCCAAACCAAACGCGAAACGAGAGACGCCAAGCACTAGAAACTAAGACGCCACACGGCAAGGAAACGCACAAAGGGAGAGGCACAAGCACAAAATAAAACAGGGAAAACAAGCAGCCAGAGAGGCACACAGCATTTCACAGAGCAAATACACAGGAAATCAGGGTACATACTTGCCCGGGAACCGGGCCCGCGGGAACCGTACATTGAATGCTTCCCAGAGCACCCACCGCCAAGGGTCCCGTCCACCCACCGGGGACTCCATAACATCCGGAACCGGGGCAACAAACACCCGCAAGCAGGGGACCCAAATGGTAGTACCCACGAGGCGAGTAGTCGCCACACGGCTCGACAGGAAGGGAACCTGCCCACCACGAAAGTTCTCTGGCCCGTCAGACAGCTGTAACTCGGCAATCTCCGTCCAGTGACCCGGCGGCATCACAGACGCCGGCAACACGTCCTCCAGGACCCCAACTCGCATCCTCACAGGAGCGAACGGGCCACAGGGCACCACCACAGGGGCACCCGTGGCCCCGGGCACACCACCAGACGACAGCAGGGAATCCGGACGGCGCGCATCCCTCCGTAACGTCACTACCAGGCCACGCCCAGCACCAGAGTCCACACCATCCCTGGCAGCGGAAGCCACCACCCCCCACTGCGGAGAGACCCCTGGCGGAGAAAGAACCGAAGGCACGTCCGAGACACAGGCACCAGCACCGGCAGGCACATGGACCTCCGCCACCACTAGCTGTGGAGACATGGACGTATCCGTATCGACACCGGCAACACCCGAAGACTCACAGTCACTGAAGTCACCAACATCGGCCCAGGCAGAAGACGAACGCCGGGAACGTTTGGGCACCGGCCGGATATCGTCAGGGCCGGAAGCGGACCCAGAAACACGGGCACCACGAGCCGGACGAACCGACGCCCGAGACAGAACGGCAGCAGCCTCCACCACAGGGGGAACCGGGACACACACCGCAGGAGGCTCCACAGCCACCCCAGCACCCAGCACATCCGGGACCCGAGACACGGACACAGGGCCAGGCGCAGCATCCGAAGACGAGGGAGAAGACGGCAACGCCACACAGGGAGCACCAGGAAGGCCCACGGGAGCAGCGAGGACAGGGACAGGATCAGGCAGACCAACCGACGGTACCGCAATACCCGGAGGAGGGCCGGCAACAACCGGAGGAACGTCAGGCGTCGCCGGGGGAGCTGCAGTAGCGAACGGGACGCGCACCTCCACAACATCTCCAGAGGCAGCCTCCAGCGGGAGCGGCGGGAAATCCTCTTCTCGGAACAAGTTGACAGGAGCAGCTGGGGTAGCAGAGCACCCTGCAGCCTGATGCCCCAACAGGCCACACCGGAAACAGGTACGAGGCTGCCGGGCATAATACACCCGGACGTAGTATCCCATAAGCCGGACAGAAGAAGGTATATCCGACCGCAGGCGCATTCCCAACGTGCGAATGTTCGTTCGCCTTCCAGCATACCGGCCCGAGGAGAGCGTGTTCACCCGCACGCTGACAACAGTACCAAACCCCCCGAAGTAACGCCGTAGGAGGTCGTCAGGAAACTCCAGGGGCGCACCATGGATGCTGACATAAGTCAGGGCACCACTACGATCCGAGATCGCCACAGAGCCGGCATCACCCGGCAACGACAACGTACGCCCCTCGTACCGACGGAGGAAGTCACGGTACTCCTCCTCCCCACGAACTTGAGAACAACCCGGTGGGCAGTAACAAGCTCAATACCAAAGACAGCCTCCACCGGGACACGAAGCATGTCACACATAACCAGCTCCACGTCTGAGTATCCAGCCCGACTAGTGAACTCCAAGCCCACGGAATTCACACGCACAACGGCGGGAAGGCCTCCCATGTCAAACTTGCCACGTCAACACGCAGCCGAGCAGCAACACAAACTGGGGGGGGGGGCAGAGACGCCCACACCACCTAGCGACCAAAATGGCAAACAACCCCAACAGCCACGGAGGGTCGGCAAGACGTCTTCACTCCACGGCCGCCAGCAGTTGACTCTCTAATTTCGCCACCTTCTTTGGATGGAGTGAGGTGTCGGCATCTAGACGACATCTATGGAACATGCACTCAACTCATAGATGTGACGAAGCAATGCCATCTGTCGCAAAGGTGGTGGCAGAGAATCAACGCCATCTTGTTGAAAGGTCCTGAGCATTTCCTCAGTTGCCTTGAGGAATGTTTGAGTTTGCCTTCGACGGTGGGGTCGAAGATGATGACCCTCGGTGGTTATCTTCTTAAGAGGTTATCTTGAGATATTCGGGGCTTAGGTCCCCCAGCTCCCAGTCCTCGGCCAGGCCTCCCCTCCAGGTAAGCGCCCCATGTGGAGCTGACTAACACCACAAGGTACAATTTTACTGCTAAGTAAGCAGTGGCATAGGGGGGGGTGAAGGAAACTCTGCCCATTGTTTCTCGCCGGCACCCGGGACGACCGGCCCGCCGGTCGGGGCCAAGAGGAGTTTACAAGACGACAATAACTGGCCGTCTGTTTCGTAAGTTTCCCCTGCATGCTAATGTTGTTGCGAATACTGTCTGCCAGGGTGTTAGTAGAGACACTGGACTTATTAGCGTAACCCCTGTCAGCGTGTTGCTTGAAGACCTCAGTCAGTGTGTTTCTGGAAGGCAGATGTGGGGTATTGGGACATGTGAGATACGGTGTATGACTGCCCATATGAGAAGGTGAACTCCTAGTGATGACCATCGAACGTGGAAGAGTGTCCCACTGACCAGCTCCTTCCATAATTTGGGATCACGAATCCCAATGGAGTTCCTTATGTATTTTTGGTTGTTTTTCATTCACTAATTCACTGTAGCACTGTTCGAGTGATAAGAATGGCCGGCAAATGCTGTGTCGCCTTGGTAATACCTATACCCCCGAGTCTACTGGGAGCTTTGCTCGGTCCCTCACTGGTCATCTGCAGGAGAGTGTTAACAGCTTTCTAATTATTGACCTTTAGGAGTGAGTTTCATATCCGTCATTTTGGCTGTCCGAAGGAAGGAGAACACCTGAGGAAATAGGTAACTCTGGCAAAGCCAGGCACTCTTGTAAGAAGGTACAACGCTCATGAGCATCCAAAGCCCCCTAGTTCATTCTTAAGCCTCCATCCCTCCTCAGGGCGTTCAGCTTATCTTCGAGTCCTACCTCAATGGTGTTCGAGCCCAGAGGTGCCCTAGCAGCTCTTTCCTTCATATATATAATATTATATATAAACCATTATTAGAAGATATTGGTGAAGGAGTTAGTCTTGTTTACCACCTTTAATATTTCACAATTACTTGTTACTGCCAATTCTTGATAAATTACCATGACCTTGGTGAGGATCAATGAAGAGGCTCTAAGGCCCATACGCAGAATGAACCCGATTACTGAATCAAGCTGGCTGTAACAGCTGTCAATTACATGGAGAGGGAGAGACGGAGGGCTGTCAATATTATGTAATGAGGGCTGTCAATACCTTGGGTTTGTGTGAGTGCTTTGTCATATATGCATAGGGATGTGTGAAGAGGAGAGAAGACTGGCCAAGGTCTGACTGTGGGCACCATCCCAGGAAATATAAGCCCCGTGTTATGACCCACTCAATGATGCTGCGTGCTGGTTGCCAAGGACAAGGGGTCGGGGGCCCCATGGTGTGGTGGAGAGCCTGCACAAGCTGAGGGGAAATAGGAGATGGGGAGGAGCAGGAACACAGGATAAGAGAGAGAAGAAAGAATAGAAGAAAGAACAGGAAGATTGTTATTACATGTAGATGAGGTTGTCTGTGTGATGGCTGTAGGATGAGTGAATGCTGTCCTGACTTACACAACTGGGGGGGGGGGAGGAGGGGGGTTATAGGGCCTATCTTCCACCTCTAATTTAAAGTGCAAAAATACCATCCACTTACTTTTAATATAGTGTTCTGTATTCACATGTTTATAATTTCCCCTACTTTACACGGCGCAAACATCGTTGTAGCTACAACTTGCACTTGAGACACTGTGGCAGAGCTGCACCTAAGTCTGAGGCGTCACACCCACTATTCACACATAGACAACTCTTGTCTCCTTGGCCTAAGGTAATGATATGATAATACACTGTTTGATAATATATGCTACATACTTGATTATTCAAATAAGGAATTGCCATCACAAAACGATGGTTTGTTGACCAAAGGATTATAATGGTGTAGAGGTGACACCTGTGGTGTATGAGGATGTGTTGGCGCACGATACCACCAGTCTTCATAATGTCAAATTATGAGTCTATGCACATTTATACAATAATTAGTTATCTTTAAAATGTTACATATAATGCAATTTAATTATATAGCAGTGTATAGTGATAATTATATTGATCAGTGATAGGCTATTTAATTTTACCGTTTTTCCTTAGAAAAATAGATTGAGGGTACTTGAAATTTTGTCAATTAGGTATATATAGATGATAGTAGCTATTATATATATATATATATATAATAGAGATATATATATATATATATATGATATACACGAATAACAACATTTGAAAAATAGAAAATGCATAACGCGTTTTCGGCTAATTCGCCTTCATCAGAGCAAAAGTAGAATGAAAATCTACTTTGTCCATTTGGCTCTGATGAAGGCGAATTAGCCGAAAACGCGTTAAGCATTTCCTATTTTTCACATGTGGTTACTCTGCTACTTGGTTCGTTTTGGTATCATTGTTTGCAATATAATAATATATATATATATATATATAGTATAATATATATATATATAATGCATAATATATATATATATATATATATATATATATATATATATATATATATATATATATATATATATATAGCTCTATATCTCTCTCTCTCTCTCTCTCTTCCTCTCTGCTCTCTACTGCTACTCTCTCATCTCTCTGCTCTCTCTTTCTCTCTCATTTATCTCTCCTCTCTCTGCCTCTCTCTACTCTCTACTCGCGCCTCTCTCTCGCTCACTCTCTCCTCATCTCTCTTCTCTCGTCTTCTCTCTCTCCTGTTAGTTCCGAACGTCGCCCTTACGTCCCTCGGCCTATTATGCAAAGTGGCCCGATTATTGCCTAATAAGCCAAGTTTTCCTGAATTAGTTTAATTTCCAATTTTATTCTCATGAAATGAAAACCCTACCCATTTCATTATGTTATGAGGTCAATTTTTTTTTTATATTGGAGTTAAACTTACAAGTAGCTCTATGCCACCTGAAACCTAACCCCAACCCTACCTAACCTACTTTACCTAACTTAACCTATCTTTTAAGGTTAGGTTAGGTAGCCGAAAAGTTAGGTAGGTTTAGGTAGGTAGGTTAGGTAGTCGACAAAACAATTAATTCATGAAGAACTTGGCTTATTAGGCAATTTGACCTTGCATAGTTAGGCTGAGAAGTGCGTTCCTGGCTACTAGGTACGACCTATATATATCTATATATATATATATATATATATATATATATTATATATATATATTATATATATAATATATATTATATATATATTTATAGAATATATATATATATATAATATATATATATATATATATTATATATATATATATATATATGTCGTACCTGAAGTATGCCAGAACGCACTTCTCAGCCTACTATGCAAAGGACAGATTTGCCTAATAAGCAAAGTTTTAATGAATTAATATATTTTCTTCTCTCATTTTTTCTTACGAAATGATAAAAGCTACTCATTTCATTATGTAGGAGGTCAAATTTTTTTTATGGAGTTAAAAATAACGTAGATCTATGACCGAACCTAACCAACCCTACCTAACCACCTAACCTATGTTTATAGGTTAGGCTTAGGTTATGGTAGCTGAAAAGTTATGTTAGGTTAGGTTAGGTAGGTTAGGTAGTCGAAAAACACATTAATTCATGAAACCTTTGGCTTATTAGGCAAATCGGGCCTTGCCATATTAGGCTGAGAAGTGCGTTCTGGCTACTAGGGGTACGACATATATAGATAGATATATCATGAAAAATATGGCATATATATATATATCAATTAAAAAAAAAAAAAAAAAAAAAAAAAAAAAAAACTCCACACCCCAGAAGTGACTCGAACGACCATACTCCCAGGACAACGCAACTGGTATGGTACAGGGACGCCCTTAAACCACTTACTTGACCATCACGACCGGACAAAAGGAAGTGATAAGCCGAGGCTATATGAACCACTTCCCCGCCGGCACCTGGATGGTAATCTTGGGCATAGCATTTATCAAATCAACCTCATTTTTGGGGCAACACGTGAAGGAACACAAATGCAACACAGCCTGAATGGTCCCCAGGACTAGATACAACTGAAAACTCACACCCCAGAAGTGACTCGAAACCCGATACCTCCCAGGAGCCACGCAACTGGTTATGTACAGGGACGCATTAAACCACTTGACCATCACGACCGGACAAAAGGACGTGATAGGGCCGAGGCTATATGAACCACTTCACCGCCGGCACCTGGATGTAATCTTGGGCAATAGCATTTTATCAAATCACCTCATTTTTGGGGCCAACACGTGAGGAACACATAAATGCAAACAAGCCTGAATGGTCCCAGGGACTATATACCAACTGAAAACTCACACCCCAGGAGTGACTCGAAACCCTACTCCCAGGAGCACGCAACTGGTATGTAACAGGGGACGCCTTAAACCACTTGACCATCACGACCGGACAAAAGGAAGTGATAGCCGAGGCTATATGAACCACTTTCCCCCGGCACTCGGCACCTGGGGTATATAAACCTAAATGTGGAAAACGTGGGCCTCAGCATTTTTTCAAATCCCTCATTTTTTGGGGCAAGCACGTGAGGAACACAAAAAAAATGCAAACAAGGCCTGAATGGGTCCCCAGGACTAGATACAACTTGAAACTCACACCCCAGAAGTGACTCGATTCCATACTCCCAGGAGCAACGCAACTGGTATGTAACAGGGACGGCCTTAAACCACTTGAACCATCACGACGGACCAAAAGAAGTGATAGCCGAGGCTATATGAACCACTTCCCCGCCGTGCAACCTGGATGGTAATCTTGGGCATAGCATTTTTATCAAATTCACCGCAATCACGCATCATTTTTTTGGGGCAACACGTGAGGACACAAATGCAAACCACCTGAATGGTCCCCATGACTAGATAAAACTGAAACTCACACCCCAGAAGTGCCTCGACCCATACTACCACGGAGCAACGCACTGGTATGTACAGGACGTGCCTTAACCACTTTGGACCATCACGACCGGACAAAAGTAATGATATCCTAGGCCATATGAACCACTTCCCCGCCGTAACCTGGATGGTAATCTTGGGCATAGCATTTTATCAAATCACCTCATTTTTGGGGCAACACGTGAGGAAACAAATGCAAACAAGGCCTGAATGGTCCCCGCCTAGATACAACTGAAAACGCACACCCATAAGTGACTCGAACCCATACTCCCAGCGAAGCAACGCAACTGGTAGGTACAGTGATCCTTAAACCACTTGACCATCACGACCGGACAAAAGGAAGTGATAGCCTAGGCTATTTCAACCACTTCCCCGCCGGCAGCTGGATGGTAATCTTGGGCATAGCATTTTAATCAAATCACCTCATTTTTGGGGCAACACGTGAGGACACAAATGCAAACAGCCTGAATGGTCCCCAGGACTAGAAAAAACAGAAAACTCACACCCGCCAGTAGTGAATCGAACCCATACTCCCAGGAGCAACGCAATGGTAGAAATACAGGACCGCCTTAACCACTTGACCATAACGCCGGACAAAAGGAAGTTGATAGCCAGGCTATTAACCACTTCCCCGCCCGGCACCTGGATGGTAATCTTGGCATAAGCATTTTTATCAAATCACCCAATTTTTTGGGGCACCACGTGAGGAACAAAATGCAAACAAGCCTGAATGGTCACCAGGACTAGAACAACTGAAAACTCACACACACCCCAGAAGTGACTCGACCTCATACTTCCCTCAGGAGCAACGGCAACCCTGGTTCGGTACAGGGAACCCCCTACAAACCACTCCTCAAACATTCTCTGAGTGTTTTCCCACAATATGAGGTGATCTGATCAAATGCTACGCCCAAGATAAACATCCGAGTGCCCTCGTCTGTCGGGAAGTGGTTTCACTATAGCCTCGGCTATCTCATCCTTTCCTTTTGTCCGGTCGTGTCATGTTCAAGTGTTTTAGGCGTCCCTGTCTTACAGTTGCGTTGCTCCTGGGGTATGGGTTCGAGTCACCTTCTGGGGTGTGAGTTTTCAGTTGTATCTTAGTCCTGGGTGCACCATTCATGCTTGTCTTGCTCTTTGTGTCCCTCACGTGTTGCCCCCATAACATGAAGTGATTTTATAAAATTCTATGCCCCAAGATTACCATCCATGTGTCTGTGCCGGGATCGTGGTCCCTATTAGCCTCGGCTAATCACTTCTTTCTCTTTGTCCTGGTACGTGGATGGTCATCGTGTTTGAAGGCGTCCTGTTCCATCCAGTTGCGTGCTCTGTCATGGGTTCGTGCAGTCACTTCATCTGGCGGTGTGGTTGTCAGTTGTCGCTAGTCCTGGGACCAGTCTCTCAGGCTCTTGTTTCGTGCCATTTGTTTTCCCTCACGTGCTTTGTGCCCCCAATAACCAAATTAGGTCGATTTGAAAAAGCTATGCCCAGACTTCTTACCCAATCCGGTCCGGCGGGGAGTGGTTTCCACATAGCCTTGGCTCATCACTTCCTTTTGTCTCGGTCGTGATGGTCCAAGTGGTTTAAGGCGTCTCCCTCGTCTAACATCTACCCAGTTTCTGCGTCTCTGCTCCTGGGTGTTCTACTGGGTTTCTGCAGTCTCACTCTTCTCGGCGGTGTGAGTTTTTCATTGTATCTAGTGTCCTGGGGACCATTCCGCCGCTCCTTGCCATTTGCGTCCTCACGTGTTGCCCCAAAAATGGAGGTGACCTTGTACTAAATGCTACCTACCCAAAGCCGAGTAACAACTCCAGTTGCACGGCGCGGAAAGCTGGTTTTCCATATGAATAGGATATCACTTCATTTTGTCAGTCTAGTTGCCATTGTGCTCAAGTGGTCTTAAGGGCGTCCCTGTACACTTCCATTTTGCATCCGTTGACCCTCTCTGGGAGTCTTATGGGGTTTCTTCCATCTCTCCCCTCCCCGTCTCTCTCTCTCTCCCCGTCCTCTCTCAATCTCCTCGACTCATCTCTATCCTCTCCTCCAATCTCTCCTCCCTCTCTCTCCTCATCTCTCTCGTCTCCTCCTCCCTCTCTCTCTCTTCTCCCTCCTTCTATCTCTCCGTCCTCACAAATCGTATCTCAGTCAAATCTCTCCACTCTCCTATACGCTCTCGTCTCAGCCTCATCCTTCTCCTCCCCTCCTCGTCTGTCTTCTCTCTCTCGTTCATAGTTCTCTTCCTCTCTCTCTCTCTCTCTCCTCTCCTCTTCCCTCTCTCTTACATACCTATTCCATCCCCTACTAATACGGGTGATGATTAATTAGCTGTTTAGAGGGAGAGGAAGAGTGCATGTCTGTCATGGGCAAATTTACAAAACCATTTATTAATATATTTCATGGTGGTTGTTCACCTGATTTTTCGAGCCCGATGCCAATTAGTTTCCGGTAAATTCTCACCTACTTACTCACAACTGCATTGGGGGCCTTTATGTGAATATAATTTTAGTTGATCATTGTGTGTGTTTGTTTATGTCGTATTAATACTTGTATTTGCTGTTGATATTGTTGGTATTATTTGTTAATTTATTATTGTATTGATTTGTACATTGTTTATTTAAATGTTTTTTTTTATATTGCTAATTGGATTAGTTTAATATTGTTATTATTATTATTATTATTATTATTATTTTATTATTATTATTATGATATATATTATTATTATTATTATTATTATTATTTTTATATTCTCATTTATTCTATTATCATTATATTATTTTAATCTAATTAATATTATTATAACTATAGATTATATTCTTCTAATTAATTAATATATTAATTAAAAAAAAAAAAAAAAAAATATTCTTATTATTATTATCATTGGTTTCCTTGCTATATTATTCTCATGATTAAACATTATCTATTTATAATTAACATTTTCATTATAGTAAGCCTTTTGAAAAAAATACATTGATTTCCATAAAGATAAATGACAGAAATTTTTTTTCCTACATACTACTGTGGACGTAATTAAATCCGAAAAACTAAAAATGTACCAAAGTCACATGCCATGAGTGTTTTAAGACTTACCATGATACATATTTTGATAGGGGTTAGTTAGGGCAACAATAAA
>WNGS01167008.1:101178-124229 GCA_020271785.1 Procambarus virginalis | reverse complement strand
AATTACCACAAGCTACCACAAGCTTCATAAAGCTTCCTGGCAATACGTTAGTAATGAATAAATATGATATGTTAGGTTAGGCTGACTTAACCTAACCTAACCGATCCTTGGATCGTCGACTTCATTTGGCGTCACATTTTCGTCTAATTTCTTTATAAAAGATACTTTTTCAGATTAAAATTATGTTTTTTCGTGTTGTACATTCAGCACCAACATTATAATGAGTAAATATATCATATTTATTCATTACTAACGTATTGCCAGGCAGCTTTGTGTAGCTTGTGGTAGCTTGTGGTAGCTTGTGGTAATTAGACGGACCGACTATGTGCTTTCTCAAATGTATTTTCAAGCATGTTGCAATTATTGTCGCTTTAGATTGTTACTGCTGAACGTGTTGCAAAGTGTGGATATGTATCACACACAACAGGCACTGTGCTCCGCGGACACACACCTACCACACCCCCCTTTTCCCCCCGTGGGCCAGAACCCACGTGGCACTGCGCCCCATCTCCCCCCCCTCCGTGGACCAGAACCCATGTGGCACTGCGCCCCATCCCCCCCTCCGTGGACCAGAACCCATGTGGCACTGCGCCCCATCCCCCCCTCCGTGGACCAGAACCCACGTGGCACTGCGCCCCATCCCCCTCCCCTCCGTGGACCAGAACCCACGTGACACTGCGCCCCATCCCCCCCTCCATGGACCAGAACCCACGTGGCACTGCGCCCCATCCCCCCCCCCCCTCCGTGGACCAGAACCCACGTGGCACTGCGCCCCATCCCCCCCCTCCGTGGACCAGCACCCACGTGGCACTACGCCCCCCTCCCCCCGTGGACCAGCACCCACGTGGCACTGCACCCCATCCCCCCTCCGTGGACCAGAACCCACATGGCACTGCGCCCCATCCCCCTCTCCGTGGACCAGAACCCACGTGGCACTGCGCCGCATCCCCCCCCCCGTGGACCAGAACCCACGTGGCACTGCGGCCCATCCCCTCCCCCATGGACCAGAACCCACGTGGCACTGCGGCCCATCCCCCCCCCCATGGACCAGAACCCACGTGGCACTGAGCCCCCCCCCCCCCCGTGGAGCGAGGAACACCTACCATGTAAGTCGTGAGCAGTTTGGCCACCAAGATATTGTGCCAGGTATTACGTACATATGGAGCCTTCGAGTTTAGCATCACTGGGATAACTAACGTTGCGAATATATGGGTAAAGTTAGTATTTGATTACGCTAAACACGTTATAAATAATATATGATAATTAATTTTAAAGGTTATTGATTGGTAAGGCGGACATTGAGACGGGTCGAGCGTAGTGGGATATTGTTGAATGGTGGTAGTGGTAGAGATGGCGGCGTGAGGCGAGGCGGCTGCTCTTTAGTGGCCCCATTTATTCCTGTCCACTTGGCCCTGCGTCTCCAGGCTGCGCTCTGCTTGGTCGCTGGGAAACCGAGTGACTGGTTGGGAACATCTGGGATGATGTAGCAGAGGTAAGTAAAGTTGCAAATTATCATTTGTAGGCACTAGACCATGTATTTATGCAATTTGTGCACATGGGTATATTTGGAACGCTCTTAGGACGTCAACCAAGTTCATTTATTATGCACCCTAGAATTTTTTTACACCAAATTTGGTATGTGTTTTAGGACAGGTTTATAGTAGTTATACAAGATAGTAAAAGCATGTTGGCTGTGGAGGGAAGAGCAAGTCGTCGGAAGCTAGGATTTCATTTAAAGACATTTCTTCAATGCCTCTCGAGAGGCATTGAAGAAGTGTCTTGTCAATCTCGGCCGTTTTCTAGCAGAATTGTGATTATTTTCTAGTGTATCGTTGGTTTTCATGCCTATCAACCTCTGGCTAGAATTACAAGGCCTAAGAATTTTAGGTTCCCTCCCCCCATATTTGGGGGAGGGGTCGAGGATAATAATAGGTTGCGACAATAGGCAATTTGTGACAAGGACGCGCCAGCAGGTAACNTGTTTTGTTCTTTTCAAACAATACTGTTTGTTGACCAAGTCGTATAATTGCTGATTTCTGCCATGTTCCCCCTCCTCCTCCCTTTTTTCCATTTTCCACACAATTTATACTTTAATCTCAATTAGTATTTAAGATTTTTTCTCCCCTCACCTTGCCTAAACGCTGTGCATATTAGAGGCCTTAGTCATTGTATGTACTAGCTCTATCTATAAATCCAACATTATGTTTGTTTGTTACATACATCTTATATGTATGTACTTTAACCAGAATAAACATTATTTTTTGATGATGATAACTTGATTTATAAAGCTGTTGTTGGAGTGCCCACATATCATTACAATTAAAAAAAGTTGTATTTATTTTGTATTTGATTTTATATACAAGAGTTCTACATTCTTGTACAGCCCTAGCATGCATAGTGTTGAGGGCAAGTCCTTAATCTTATGTTCCTCGGAATACGACCCTGCCAAATTGTTTAACAACCAGGAACCCATTTTATGTTGGGTAAACAGAGGCTAAAATTAAGGATTGATGCCCAGTTAACCTGCCCAAAATGTTATGCGTGGTAGTGGCTTTACAAGAATGTAAAACTCTTGTATATATCAATAAACCCTTAACCCTCCCCAGCCAGGATACGCACCCAGTACAAAGTGCTTGTGAAAAGTCAGAGGAGTGTCATAGGCACTAGACCTCGACGACAGATTGGTCCACCACTTCCTGCAGGATCCTTTCAAGTAGTTCCTTGAACAAGTCGACAATTGTCTCTGCAATATCTCTTATATTTCTTTATATTTCTTGAGTGAAGAGCCATGGCCCTCTGAGGTTTGTTCTCTAATAGTACCTATGGCACATCTACTCTTCATTGTATTTTGCATTTCCTATCATATTTTCTGTAGTAGGTTGTTATTTTGTTGTGTATACTAATATTTGGGACCCTACCTTCCAGTATCATATATATTTATATTATGTGTTACCTTTCTTTTCTCCTTTCTAGAAAGTACATTTGAAGTGCTTTGATATGGTCACAATATTTAACCACTGAACTGTGCAACGTGCCTGCAGGCGCTCGACAGGGGGTGCGCAACGCGCCTCTGGGATCTTATATTTTTAGCGTATAACTTCCGCGGCTACATGGGTTCACATCTCCCGGGTGTGAGAGTCTCAGTACTGAGTGAGCAACCAAGGCTGGCGCAGGCATCATGAGCGAACAGCACTGTTGTTCAGCTTGTGACCACAGCATTGCCTAATAATGTCAAAATACTGAGTATATATATATATCTGGTATTATTTAGCCATGATAGTATTACAGAGGAGACTGAGTGTGATAATGACTGGGTACAATGTTCAAATATCAGTGAATCAATGCTGTTCATGATGTTCACAGCACTAGCCATAGCACCACAGCAATATTTTGTTCATCTAGGACTAGGACTCAAACGACTTCTTATGTTACTTTTTTTTAGATATATACAAGAGTTCTTACATTCTTGTACAGCCACTAGTACGTGTAGCATTTCGGGCAAGTTCTTAATCCTGTGGTCCCTGGTATAAGACCTCCAAGAAGAATCGTTTTTATAACCAAGTACCCATTTTACTGTTGAGTTAAACAGAGGCTACAGTTAAGGATTTGCGTCCAGTAAATCCTCCCCCCGCCAGGATACGAACCCATGACAAAGCGCTCGCGGAACTCCAGGTGAAAATCTTACCACTGCACCACGGAGACTGGTGGTCTTACTTTACAAAATAAACTTGTGGTCAGTTATTCATTTAGAGGATTTAGCGACCAGGATTGTGGTAATAATTAGCGCTGTGCGTAGTATTGTGGGAGGAGGAAGCTTGGTGAGGGAGGAGGGGAGGGAGGGAATCCTGTAGCGTCACTGTGTGTGGCAGACACTCTTGTTTAGCACACCATACTAGCCTAATGGTTCGCTATGGTGAAACACATCTGTACATGGGTATATACAATGTGTGTATATAGTGTAATAACAGCAACAGGAGTATGTTGGGAGGAGCTATTTTGGCGAGGGAGGTGGCGTCGTACTCGTAGCGTCGTCTGCTGTGTGATTTATCATGCAGTGTATGGTGGCCATGCACTGTGCTGTTTGGACACAATACCGGCTTACTTGCATAGTTATGGTGAATAAAGCATGTAGATACGTATACATTTTGTGTGTAAAAAAGTGTATTAAAAACAATAACAGAAGGTGGGAGGAGGAAAGTTGGCGAGTAAGGTGGAAGGAGTAAGCTAGGTGTTGAGGAGTGAGGGAGGGCTGGCCGGAGTGTGGCAGCTCACAGTAAGCTAGGTGTTGAGGAGTGAGGGAGGGCTGGCCGGAGTGTGGCAGCTCACAGTAAGCTAGGTGTTGAGGAGTGAGGGAGGGCTGGCCGGAGTGTGGCAGCTCACAGTAAGCTAGGTGTTGGAGGAGTGAGGGAGGGCTGGCCGGAGTGTGGCAACTCACACTCGCAGAGTTCTGAGTGTGTTGATGGTGAATGTATATAGTGTGTGATAGTGTATAGTATGTAAATATGTTGTAAATATGTTTTAAATATACATAAATGAACATGGAACATTTGATATATGAGCAATATATGTGGGACACATTTGTGACACATATAACACAGTGTCTTGGGACAGAATGGATGTTCTACTGCTATAATATTGTGTACGTGTTCATTATATATAGGATTGGCAAGAAAAACAAAACAAATGTAATTGGAAATGAATGCAAAAAATTAACAAAAAAAATATTGGGAGCAACTCGTGCATGTTGAAGCTGGCGAGCGACTGCCTCAGGGATTTAACGTCACGGGCGACCACCAAATCGTTATGTCACACGGCATTTTCCGGACCCCATTGCAGCCAAAGTAAGTACAATTTCGATTTTGTTTTACATATCTGTGATCAGGCAAGGATATTTAACATTTTCAAAAACACAATAATTTTTTTCCCGAGAATATACTGCGCACAGGGGGGAGGTGTGGTGCTGTATTTGGAAAGCGAGCAGCACAGTGGTTAAGGGGCTTTGCCATGTTTATGTTTGCCATATATGTTAAAAATTACCTCTTTTTCACATAATTCTTCCTTCAAAGTGGAAGTGAGTATCATGCAGTACTCAAGGCAGGGAAATACAAGAAATCTGAAAAGTAAGAATTTCAGTATTTGAAGAATATCATAATCCACCCGAATTTTTTCCTGGCTAATGCTCTTTGCTTTGTTAATCTCACCAAATGTTACATTGTTTGACATCATTATTTCCATATCCTTTATGTATCATTTTCCTTCTTTGAAGAGATTTGATTATATCTTGTATCCTGCATTTCATTCAAGTTCTTCATATTATATTAAAATATAAAATACTATATCTGGAATTAGTTTGTAGTTTCTCAACGTCTTCTACAGAGGTAATTGTCATGGCAATTTTTTTTTATAATTTGCAAAGGATGATACGAAACTGTGCATTGTATTTTTGTCTATACTGTATCTGACATGAGGATGTGAAAAAAGTAGTGGTGCAAGGACTGTGTCTTGGGGTACAACACTTTTCACCATGCTCAGATTTGATTCTGTGTGATTGACTGTTACTCTTTGTATTCCGTGTGACAGGAAATTGAATATTCATTGCCTTACTTTATTTATTGTTCTGTTATTCCTCTGAAGCTAATTTTATGTGCTATCACTCCATGGTTACATAAACAAAAGAGCATCTGCTCCAAACATGCTACCTCCAACATCTGTAGTACTCAATCCCAACATTCCTCCCCTTTTAAATAAACTCTATCCCTACAGGTTAAGTCTATCAGGTGGTCGTATGACTCTTCCTGATTTTCTCAACTGGGAGTTCTTACCTGTTACTTCTGGGAAACATTCTTCTGAATTACTCCTTGTAGAGTCCCAAGGGTTAATTGTATCCCCATTACCCTCTGCTGCCCCTTGCTCTGCCTCCCGGTCTCCTGCAGGTGCTGCTATCCCTTCAATATTAGGATGGATATCACTAGTTGCCCCACCCCCACCTGAAGGGTCTTTAAAATTCCCTGTGAACCTTGGCATGAGCTGATCGGCATGCCTTTTCCAATTAATGTTCCCAAAACTCTGCACTTGCACAGTGAGGTTCCTGCGGCCCAGGACTTCCCTAATTTTTCCTTCCACCCAGGGCTTTCCACTTCCAAAATTCCTTGCATATACTGCATCCCCCTCATTAAACAACAATTCCTCTCCCTGAGCCAACTGACTGGCCAAGCTAGTTACCGATTTCTCTTTATCGGGATCTGTCTTTACTGCTTCCATGTGCACTTTAAAGTGCCTATTAAACAATAATTCAGAAGGAGATTTACCAGTAGTAGAATGAACAGTTTTCCTTTGATTATATAAATCTACAAAGCCTTGTATTAATAGTACCTTCCATAAACGCTTTAACCCTTCTTTCAAAGATCTCTCTGCTAGACCATTTGAAGAAGGATTATAGGGGGCAGGTGTTATATGTTTAATACCATTTTTTCGAAAAAAAATCCTCCATTTCCACAGAAACAAAATAAGGAGCATTGTCTGAGACAATTATGACTGGCAATCCAAAATTACAAAATGTTTCCCTTAGTAATTCACAAGTTACAGATGATGTGGTGGAATTACACACATGCACATCCAGAAATTTGGTGTATGAATCCACCACCACTAGGTAATATTTGTTATCCATAGGTCCCGCATAATCTACATGAAGTCTAGACCAGGGTTTTCCAGTGCATGGCCAAGAAAGTACTGGGGCCTGGGGTTTCTGATAATTCTTAAAGCAAATATGACAATTTTTTGTTACCTCAGCAATATCCTGGTCTATTTTTGGCCACCAAACCCAACTTCTAGCTTCTGCTTTCATAGCATTTATGCCATTATGGCCTACATGCAGCTGTTCCAAAATCTTACATCTCAGTTCCCCAGGCACCACCACTCTATTCCTATACAAAGTACATCCTGGTGAATACTAAGGTCAGCCTTCACTGCAGCATACTCTGACAATAATAAATTATCATTCCAACCATATTTAACATATTTCATCAACAGACTTAATTTGGGATCTCTACCAGTTGCCTTCCTAATAGTCTGGAATGAAATATCCTCAAAAGACATAGATTCCACCAGGTTAACATACTCCACTGGAATACTGGAATTAATTCTTCTGTCACAGGCAATCTACTTAATGCATCAGCTACTACATTATCCTTGCCTGGCTTAAACTCTAAATCATACTCAAACTGCGAGAGTAGTAATGCCCATCTTTGAATTCTAGCATTGGCATTAACTGGAATCTGCTTACCTCTGCCAAACAATCCTAGCAGGGGTTTATGGTCTGTTCTAGCAAGAAATTTCCTCTCCAGCAGAAAATACGTCAGTTTTTTTTACAGCATATACCAAAGCTAAGGCTTCTTTATCTAACTGAGAATAATTCTGTTCCGCAGGAGATAATTTCTTGCTAGCAAAATATACTACTTTATCCTGACCATCTACTTCCTGTAATAATACACAACCCACTCCTACTGGGGAAGCATCTACCTCCAGTTTTAATGGGAGTCTACCTGTAAAATTAGTGAGCACTGGAGAATTGATCAATTCCTGCTTAATATTCCTGAATGCATTTTCCTCTCTTGCTGCCCACTTAAATCTAGCCCCTTTTTTCAACAATTCATACAAGGGTGCTAATTTTGTTGAAAAGTTCTTCACGAACTTACAAAAATATGTAACCATCTCAATAAAAGACTGTACTTCCCCAATTGATGTTGGGGCTGGGGCATCTATTATAGCCGCTACATTTTTGTGAGAAGGAGTAAAGCCCTTACCTGAAATATGGTACCCCAGGTATTCAATGGCCTTGGTCTTCAACGTTGTTTTTCCCTTATTAATCTTCACATTGTGCTTTTGCAAAAGATTCAAAACTTGTTCTAATCTAGCATCATGCACTTCCTCATTCTCTCCACATACAATAATGTCATCTAAAAAACTAGCCACACCTTCAATGTTAACTAACAACTGGGACATGAATCTCTGAAAAATTACTGGAGACGAGGAGTCCAAAAGGAAGTCTTTTATACTTAAATAACCCCTTGTGGGTATTAATCACTAACAATTTCTGGCTCTCCTCCTCTACAGGAATTTGCAAGTAAGCATCTTTCAGGTCAATCTTAGAAAAAATTGCCCCTTGCAGACCACTGACAACAACTCATCTATCTTAGGTAAAGGGTACTTCTCACAGTGTATGCGGTTGTTCAGTTCCTTGAAGTCTGCACAGATTCTCAAGGATTTCCGATCTGCCTTCAACACTGGTACAATTGGGGCTGCCCACTCACTATGTGTAATTGGCTCTAAGATGCCTTCTGCCACATGCTTTTCCAGGGCTGATTCTACCAATTGCTTGTAATGAAACGGCACTGTTCTTGCCTTGAAAAATTTAGGTGAAGCCCCACTTTTCAGGTGAATTTTTGCCACCATGCTATTAATTGGCTTATCTGCCTCCACTGAATATTTATCTAACATTTGTTCGGCACTTTTAATTGTTTTAACTATCGACAATTCATCTAGGCCCGCCAAGAAAATTCCCACTTTTTCCATGAGATCCTTACCACATAGGCTAGGATTATGTGAATCCACTACATAAAAATCCTGGACAATTTCTTTTCCATTATAACCTACTTTTGCCGACACTTTGCCATAGACCTTAATCGGTACATTATCATAAGCACTTAATGATTTTTTACCTGGTTTTACATTCAATTGCAAGGTATCTGCCCAATCTCTAGACAATGTTGACACTGCAGCACCAGTGTCCAGTTCCAAGGGAACTAACTTCCCATTAATTACAAAATTCACCACTTGTGACTTCACTGAACATACCTTTTCTTTCACCGAATATAGTCGGTTTTCCTCACCTGCAGCTTCTTCAGACGGTTTACCTTCCTCTACTGCCTTGACCACAGTACCACTACCTCTTCTTCCTGCATTCCCTGGTCGTCTCCTCTCCCAGGCCTTGTTGTTCCTGTTCAGAAATTCCCTACACACTCTCTGCAAGTGTCCCTCCTTGTTACAAAAGTTGCATATATATGCACAAAACTTGCACTTGCTACTTA
This sequence comes from Procambarus virginalis, assembly GCA_020271785.1. Lineage (NCBI taxonomy): Eukaryota > Metazoa > Arthropoda > Malacostraca > Decapoda > Cambaridae > Procambarus > Procambarus virginalis. Next base: position 115,143 of record WNGS01167008.1, on the reverse strand, counting down.
TGTGACTGTATCCACAGTGTTTGCATCTGGTCTGGCCCTGTACGACCATAATTTCCTGAGTAGAAGTCTTACTTCCAAAAGCCTTTTCCAGGTTCAATATCTTCTCGAGCAATGTCCATGAAGTCATCGATTGTAGATCCAAATTTTCTGCCACCAGGATAGAGAAATAATTCTCCTTTTCCACTGCCATGAACAACTGGTCCCTAGCCCTGCCGCCCAACTGTGCTCCGAAGTTGCAGTGGTTAGCCAAAGCCTTCAAATCCGCAAATAAATCCTGTACGGATTCCTGCTGCTTTTTCGTCCTCTTTTGGAAATCCATCAATCTCCTGTGATATGATGGTTTCACCACATACAGACGTTTAAGCAGAGCAATCAGGTCTATATAGGTCTTCGTGTGCGGTAGCTCAGGTGCACACAAATTTCCGAGAACACTATATGCTTCAGAGCCCAGTGAAACTATGAGTACCGCTTTCTTGTTGGCGTCCTCCTTAATCTCCCGGTACTGAAAGTTTGCTTTCAGCAGGCTGAGCCACAGGTCCAACGAAATCTTGGCAGTGTTTAATGGCTCGATTGACATGGCAGCCATGGCTACAGAGGTAGCACACTCCACTCGTCCACACGACGTACCCTGCTCTCTCTTGATCCTCACACCACGTCTCGTACCCAGGCTCTCTGCCGGAGATGTTTAATCCTCGTCGCCACTGTACTGGTTGTAGTAAGAGAAACGATCTTCGTCCACATGGTTTATTCTCCGCCAGTAACAACAACAAACAATTATCAGGTACATGAAATATTATTAACAAGATCATAAACAAAAGAGCATCTGCTCCAAACATGCTACCTCCAACATCTGTAGTACTCAATCCCAACAGTTACATTTATCAAATACCTTTGTGAAGTATGTATATATGACATCTGCATTTTGGTTTAAATTTAATGCTTCCATGTTTTTGTCACAGTGGTTGAGTAATTGGGACAGGCAAAATATTCATACTCTTAAATCATGTTGACCTGGGTTGGTGAGTTAATTGATTTACATAAAACTGGATATTTTACTCCTAATCCTTCCTTCAAAACTCTGTGTGAAGTTAATGTAACCAGTGTATGGTCCTAGCTAACATTTTGCTACTACCCTTGTGGCAGGGGGAAGGGACATATCAGGAGAAAAGGCCAAGGCATTACGACTATATAGCACTGGGAATGGATCAGGTTAAGGACTTGGGATGGGATGGTGGGGTGGGGGAAGGAATGTGTTGTGTTCATTTGTGTTCATGTGGTTGTGTTCGCATTTGTGTTCCTCACGTGTGCCCCAAAGAATGAGGTGATTTGGTAAAATGCTATGCCCAAGATAACCATCCGAGTGCCGGCGGTGAGGTGGTTCAAATAGCTTCGGCTATCACCTCATTTTGTCCGGTCGTGATGGTCAAGTGGTTTAAGGCGTCTTGTACATACCAGTTGCGTTGCTCCTGGGAGTATGGGTTCGAGTCACTTCTGGGGTGTGAGTTTTCATTCGCATATAGTCCTGGGGACCATTCAGGCTTGTTCGCATTTGTGTTCCTCACGTGTGCCCCAAAGAATGAGGTGATTTGGTAAATGCTATGCCCAAGATAACCATCCGAGTGCCGGCGGTGAGGTGGTTCAAATAGCTTCGGCTATCATCTCATTTTGTCCGGTCGTGATGGTCAAGTGGTTTAAGGCGTCTTGTACATACCAGTTGCGTTGCTCCTGGGAGTATGGGTTCGAGTCACTTCTGGGGTGTGAGTTTTCATTCGCATATAGTCCTGGGGACCATTCAGGCTTGTTCGCATTTGTGTTCCTCACGTGTGCCCCAAAGAATGAGGTGATTTGGTAAAATGCCATGCCCAAGATAACCATCCGAGTGCCGGCGGTGAGGTGGTTCAAATAGCTTCGGCTATCACCTCATTTTGTCCGGTCGTGATGGTCAAGTGGTTTAAGGCGTCTTGTACATACCAGTTGCGTTGCTCCTGGGAGTATGGGTTCGAGTCACTTCTGGGGTGTGAGTTTTTCATTCATATATATATATATATATATATATATATATATATATATATATATATATATATATATATATATATATATATATATGTTGTTACAGGAGTCAGGATACATGGCCCTAGGTAAAGCCATATATGGAGCAACATAGAGGCAGTGGCTTACAACACATCTGCAGGATTTGATTGACATGGTTGTTACATAGAATGTGATGTAGGGTCATGTAGACTTTGTATAGGTTATACTGTAGTTATATATAGGCATGACCTGATCCACAGTCCTGTCACATAGTTGGTTAGGACTATGAGGATTGAGTGATGAGCATGCAGGATTGTATCAGTCACATAGAGCAAAGTCTTGTACTAACTGTACAGTAATTTATTTACAGGATCTGCTTCACTTTAAATTTATATAACTTGCATAACTACAACGTACCTGAAAATCTCTTAATTTCCGCAAGCACTCTAAACAGCTGGGGGCTCATAGTTAAAGATGACCAGTATACATACATATAGTTCAACTGCCACAGCAGGAACATAATTGGCTACAAGTATCTCTTTCAGTTCAGCTTGTATGGAGATATAGATAACATGAAATGTACATTTCCTGAACAATTCGTATACGTTAGCTTACATCTCGTTTACCATTAAGTGTTTATCTCATTAAACCTATAAATAATTGAATTGAATTATACAGTATGCCCAAAATGCTATGCATTCTAATGGATTTTTTAATACATGCATTATGCACGGTGTCCTAAAATGTGAATGATATCCAAAATTAAATAAAAAGCTGCACTTCTCTCACCACCCCCTTACTGTCCAGCCCAGCAAGAGCTTAAGGGTGCTTGGTGGGCGGCTTTTAGAGTTTGATGCTTCATGGGATGGCGTTTTGTCTTTCCTTTTTACTCGTCTCTCTTTGTGCCCCTGCAACTGCCTTTACTAATATTACTGGATCCTTTTTTTACTTCCTCTTGTTTTTTTTTTCTCTCCACCTCTTCTCCTATCTCGTTATTTCTTTCTGCCGACTCATTTCAACTCCTGAACATTCCTTTGGTTGCCTTCTTCTATTCTGATTCTGGGTGAATTGAGATGGCACTCTCTCTCTCTCATCCGTAGAATTAGAGTACCTGATGTGCTTGAGCGAAGGGAAACGTTTGTTAAACCTTGCCTTATATGAACCATATCTATATAAGAACCATATGAACCATATGATATGAACCATATCTCGATGGACTGACGGTTCTTAAGGTGCCGATTGTGACGCGTATATCCATGACGCACCCCTGGGAAGGCCCTGTTTTGTCACGATTCCTATCCTCTAATTATAGTTTCAGGTGGATGTAGGGGCATCAAATTCATCATGGATAAATTTTTTCTTGTTCATTCAATACGGACTTCTGGCCCTCTTTTCCCCTCTCAGACTTGTGGGGTGGGCGAGCAGGCCCCCAAGTTAGACTGTGATGGAAGAATAAGCTCCGAAGCTCCGGCTATTTCAGGCCCAGACCCGTCTTCATCTATAATTACTCCTACTGATTCTACCCACTCCCATCTCGCTTCTGTGGCTGCATACTAAGAATACCTTGTTGCATGCCAGCATTGGCACTGTTGTTTTCCTTCTCCATGTTGCAACCGATGCTCGGGAACTCCAAGACTGCCATGATAATGTTAAACTTATCCTCGAGGCCCAGGGCTTTTTATATCCTTTGGACTGACTCCTTTACTCGTCCCCTCATGGTTGTCTTCATTCTTTGTGTATTGTTAAGACCACTTTTGCTGACAGGACTCTCCCATCTTCTGTCATTCTTACGGGTGCTTGGTCTGTTCAGGAGTGCTTCCCCTCTCCACGCTGTGTAATAGGTATTGGCAGTTTGGCCATGGTTCTTCCAGGTGCAGCTACGAGGTGTGCAGCACCCACACAAGGAGATGCACCTTGTGTGGGTGAACCTGGGCATTCTTGTACTGATTGTTCTTCTTTCCAAGCTTGCTGCATCAACTGCGGTGTGGCCCAGACTGCCTTTTCTCGGTCGTGTATCCATTATAAGTTTTAACAGGCTGTCCTCACCCTGAAGCATCGAGATCGTATTTCCCCAAAGCTTGATGCCACGTCTACCATCTTAACTCTTTCTCTTCCATTACTTATGCTCATGCATTGCATTGCACTACTGTTCCCCAGCCTCCTTTCCTTCCTTCATTCTCCAATAATTTCCAACCCATGGACCCTGACACCTCCACCAGCTACACTATTACACACACAGAGATCACACTAACGTGATGCATCAAATGAACAAATCCACAAGGGCCGTGACGAGGATTCGAACCTGCGTCCGGGAACATCCCAGACAGAATCCTCGTCACGGCCCTTGTGGATTTGTTCATTTGATGCATCACGTTAGTGTGATCTCTGTGTGTAATGATGTAACGGCGAAGAGGGAGAACGGCCTATTGACATAGCTTGGGTGCAGGGGGGAGTTGTGTAAAGTCCTGGTTTGTGCCTCGGAGAGGCTACGGGATCCAGTAAGTTCAGTAGAACTTCGGTTTCAACTCTTTTAACGCTGTCGTAGCTCAGTCGATTAAGGCAGTGTCTGGGATGCTCCCGGACGCAGGTTCGAATTCTCGTCACGGCCCTTGTGGATATGTTCACCTCCACCAGCTCCTTGTCTTCTGCTCCTGTCCATTCTGTGCCGGCAGTTTCCCTCCTCTTTCTCTAACTGTCTGTTCCACCTATCTTTTTCCAGTCGTATCCTACTTGCTCAGTTAGCGCCGCTTCTCTCAAACCTCCTCTTCCTCTTTCCTCTGTGTTCTCCTTCACGTTTTGATGACGTCTTCCTTCTCAGTCTTCTGTCCCTCCATGCCACCTGTTCCTCCGGGCTGATATCGATCATCCTCCCATTCCTATTTGTGTTTCTTGTTCATGTTCTCCCTCTCTGTCTGAGACTATGGAGGCTGTTGCCCAGTATGTTGCTACTGGCACCCCTGTGTCTCAATCAGAAATGTAAATCTGGCTGCTATCCGTCTTCCTCCCCTGAAGGTAAGAAGGGTTCTGTCCTTTCTACACTTTCCTCTATTTCTTGGTTCCTGCTTCTCCTATCCTGTATTAGAGTCGGCTGGTCTGGTTATGGACGTTCCCATAGCCCTTGATTCTGTCACTGTCTCTCTCCCTGGTGAGGTGCTCCCTGCTGTTTCTGTCAGTGTTTGACCCCTCTCCAGTGCCTCTTCCCTCTCCTGACCCTGTCAGGTTCCCTCTCCTGACCCTGTCAGGTTTGCCTTTGCTCCTTTCTACTGCCCTCTCGACTCCACCATCTTTGCTGGATTTACCTCTACCTCTCAAGCCAGATTTCACTGCCCCTGTCCCTGATTCTCCCTAGTGATCTTTACCTTCAGGTTTCTAAATTTATTTTTATTTTTCTTATCCTCTGCAATTCTTACCCTTTGTCTGTTCTTCAATGGAATATTCATGGTGTCTTTGCAAATTTTCCTGGGCTTCAACTTATGATTTCTTAGTTTTCACCGCTTTGTGTTTGTCTCCAGGAGCCAATGTTTGGCACTCGTCTTGGCCTTTGGGTTTTTTTCCTCCCACTCCAGCCTGTTGCTGGGACCTCCATTAAAAATGTTAAGTTACGATCAAAATACTTTGCATATTAGTGGCTTTATTTATATCCAACCTTTGTATGTACCAATATATGTTCCCCTATAATATGTTCTTATGTATATTTTATGAATACTTACAATTATTAAAATGATTATTATTATTATTATTATTATTATTATTATTATTATTATTATTATTATTATTATTATTATTATTATACTGTGTGAAAATTTGAGTGAGTTAAATCTAAGTATAAATGTACATTGCATGAAATGGTAAACAATTCTATTGTAAATGATGAAATATCAGAAATTCAGGCACTGATTCATTTTTCACTTGTAGTAGATATGTGATGGAAATATAGGCTGTATAGAACAATTACTTACGGCTACATACAGTACAGCCATTGCAGTGCATGAAATTCTAGTTACTAGCTATTGTTATGATTAACTATAAGGTGTGCAGATAAATTGTAAAAGCTAATGTGACTCCTCCACTGAGGTTTAAGACCATCCTGTGAGGACAATAAAGTTGCTGCCTCTGGCAGAAACAATCGTACAGAGTCTGGACGATGATGTGCACACATAGGTACACGATTGTTGCATTGAGTGTACAAAAGCAGTTACTATCCTTCCTAATTTTGTTTACAGTACGCTTAAGTAAAGCCATTTAGTAACACACACCTGCAGAATCTGGTCGACGGTACGGTCACGCAGGCAATGTAAGAGGGCCTCGTAGTGACGGTAAAGGTCATCAGGGACTTGGCAGCCCAACTGTCTGGCTGCTTGAACTGCATAATAGACTGGTTCTTGCACTGCTGCCCAGGAACTCAACGCTGACCCAGACATGAGGATAGCTCGCTTGAACAGTCCTGCTCCTGATTGTATAATCAAGAATGTTAACGTGAAAAACCAAAGATAATATGAAGATTTAAAATACTGTACATTCCTGTATATAACAATCACACTACTGCGTCAGGTTCACAACATGTATTCAAAGATTTCAAATTACTAAACACTGGAAATCATTTACAAAGGTAGCCAGTAACAAGTAAGTCAAGCAGTAGATAATTAGAAGCAGTTTAGTAATTTTTCAAATTCTTATAGTAATGAAACCAATTTATAATGCTTATCCACTGCAGATCTTCTCCCCCTTACCATGCAGTTCAACAAAACTAACTACACTTTTCAATATTCTTGCCATTTAATTTACATAATAAATTACTGTATTACTTTCAATTGCAAAAACATAAGTATTGTATTAACTGCCCTGCAGGCACATAAAGCAGCAGCAGCAGCAGCAGATGGCGCTCGTGTGATCTCTGACAGAACCATTTAACTTACCAGCAGCGGCTGGGGAGATCACCAGGAAGTTGAGGCAGGCGGCACCAGTGCTGTGACCCATGACAGTCACGTGACCTGGGTCACCCCCGAATCTCACAATATTTTCTTGTACCCAATGGAGAGCCGCCAGCTGGTCCATGAGGCCATAGTTGGCCACTGTGGCTCGTCCCACAGGGTCCACATTAGGGTTGAAGAACCCTGCAAAACACATACTCAGCTTAGTAGTTGTAAAGAACTGATAGTTATTGGTACCAGCAACTATAGTGAATAATACCACAACCAAGTTGGGGCCGAGTACATGTAAGAACATAAATGATGGTTATGTTAACGTACAATGAAGATGTTACGGTAGGCAGGTAGATACTAAGCTAGTTTCATTTCACAGAACGATACACACGTTAAACATATGTATTAACAAAAAAAATGAGTGGTTGAAAGTGCAGTGGTCATTGTTCCATACACACAGTTTCACACCAAAAACTACATGTATCTTTGGACATACGGTATCTATAATAGTAATGGTATAAGTCTCTGATCAGCTTTGAGATTATACTGTACCGACATGTCTGTTATAATATGCATACTTTGAGAGGAAAACTTCTGGTATACACGTTTTTGGTAACATAATTATAATTACAAATTCATGTCCATCTTTGAAGAAGCCATGTAAAATTCTTTATGTCAGATTATGGCATATAGAACAACTTGCTTTAGTTCATTTAGTGATGCAAAACCCACTTGGAACTTTTGTTCCGAGCAGCTGAATCCAATACAACAACAACTGCACGCAAATTATTAGCACACACAAGGGCTGAATAAACTGTTATTACAGCTCTCCACACACATTTCTTTTATATGTTTATCATCATTAACCTTGGCAAAATAGCTGAAGGGCTGCCATCTCTACCGCCCTCGACCCTGATGGCAAGGTGACAGCTTGCCATAATGTGGATTTTATCCAGCCTAATTTTAAACTGACGTATTGTCTCAGCATTACATTGGTCCTTTTAAAAGGTCATATTTACCTGAAGGTCACTAATACTAGTGGCCTCGATGAGGACAGGAAGCCAGCGTCTTGTCAAAGGTACACCCCCCATTTGCCCTGATGATCTTTTCCAGCTGGATTTTAAAACCCAGCAGAGTTTTGGTGTTTGCAGCTTCGGCGGGTAGGAGGTTCCAAAGGTTTACAATCCTATGGGTGAAAAAGCATCTCCTGTTTTCAGTCCTGCATTGTGGTTTGTTGAGCTTGAACCTGTTGCTCCTTGTTTGTGTTACATCTGAACTTTTGAAGAAATTGACCGGATCGACATCTTTTTCAGCATTTTAAAAAATTCGATGTATATACAGTAACACACATATGTAAGTCACACACATATATGTAACACATATGTATGTATGTGGCATACATATAAGGGGCAACAACCTCAAACTCAATAAGCTGTATTGTAGGACTAAAACAGGAGATGCTTTTCACCCAAAGGTTTATAAACTCAAGAAACCGCCTACCCGCCGAAGCCGTAATTGTTGAGACACACTGCAGTTCAAAATCGAATTGGAAAAAATCCTCAGGAAAAAATGATGGGAAATTTTTGTCAAACCGACGGCTTCCTGTCCCCCGTCGCGGCACAAAATAGATGGTGGTCATCAGGTAAATTTATGTAAATGATGCATTTTCATCACATGTATATGATGCAGTCATCATAAGTACATACGTCAAGGGCCTTAATTACCAGGGTGTAGAAACCAGGGGCCTTAATCCCTAGGGTGTAGAGGTCAAAGGCCTTAATTACCAGGGTGTAGAAGCTGGGGGCCTTTAACCCTAGGGTGTAGAGGTCAAGGGCCTTAATTACCAGGGGTTTAAAAACCGAGGGCCTTGCCTAGAGTGCAAAGGCATAGGGCCTTTCCTAAGGTACAGAAACCGAGGGCCTTCCTAGGGTGCTGAGGCCATTAAGGGTCTTCGCTAAGGTACCGAGGCCAAGGGTCTTGCCAAGGGTGCAGAGGCATAGGGCCTTCCCTTAGGTACGGAGGCCGAGGGCCTTCCTAGGGTGTTGAGGCCGAGAGACTTCGCTAGGGTGCAGAGGCCAAGGGCCTTCCCTAGGGTGTTGAGGCCGACGGATTTCCCTAGGGTGTAGAAACCGAGCGTATTCTCTATGGTGTGTGGCCTATGGTCTTGCCTATGGTGTAGAGGCCAAGGGCCTTCCCTAGGGTATAGAGGCCGAAGGCCTTCCCAAGGGTGTAGAGGCCAAGGGCCTTCCCTAGGGTGTAGAGGCCGAGGGCCTTCCCTAGGGTGCAGAAGCAGAGGGTCTTCCCTAGGATGCAGAGGCCGAGGGTCTTCCCTAGGATGCAGAGGCCGAGGGTCTTCCCTAGAATGCAGAGGCCGAGGGTCTTCCCTAGGATGCAGAGGCCGAGGGTCTTCCCTAGGATTCAGAGGCCGAGGGTCTTCCCTAGGATGCAGAGGCCGAGGGTCTTCCCTAGGATGCAGAGGCCGAGGGTCTTCCCTAGGATTCAGAGGCCGAGGGTCTTCCCTAGGATGCAGAGGCCGAGGGTCTTCCCTAGGATGCAGAGGCCGAGGGTCTTCCCTAGGATGCAGAGGCCGAGGGTCTTCCCTAGGATTCAGAGGCCGAGGGTCTTCCCTAGAATGCAGAGGCTGAGGGTCTTCCCTAGGATGCAGAGGCCGAGGGTCTTCCCTAGGATGCAGAGGCCGAGGGTCTTCCCTAGGGAGCAGAGGCCGAGGGTCTTCCCTAGAATGCAGAGGCCGAGGGTCTTCCCTAGGATGCAGAGGCCGAGGGTCTTCCCTAGGATGCAGAGGCCGAGGGTCTTCAATAGAGTGCAGAGGCCGAGGGTCTTCCCTAGGGCGCCGAGACCGAGGGCCTTCCCTAGGGTGAAGAGGCCAAGTGTCTTCCGTGGGGTGCATAAGCCGATGGTCTTCCCTAGGATGTAGAGGCCGAAGGTCTTCCCTAGGGAGCAGAGACCAAGGGCCTTCCCTAGGGTGAAGAGACCAAGGGCCTTCCCTAGGGTGCAGAGACCGAGGGTCTTCCCTAGGGTGCAGAGGCCGAGGGTCTTCCCTAGGGTGCAGAGGCCGAGGGCCTTCCCTAGGGTGCAGAGGCCGAGAGCCTTCCCTAGGGTGCAGAGGCCGAGGGCCTTCCCTAGGGTGCAGAGGCCGAGAGCCTTCCCTAGGCTGCAGAGGCCGAGGGTCTTCCCTAGGGTGCAGAGACCGAGGGTCTTCCCTAGGGTGAAGAGACCGAGGGTCTTCCCTAGGGTGCAGAGGCCGAGGGCCTTCCCTAGGGTGCAGAGGCCGAGAGCCTTCCCTAGGCTGCAGAGGCCGAGGGGATTCCCTAGGGTGCAGAGAACGAGATACTTCCTTAGGGTGCAGACGCCGAAGGCCTTCCCTAGGGTGTAGAAGCCGAGGGGTCTTCCCTAGGGGTACCTGCTTGATACCTGCTTGAGGTGGTTCTTGGAGTTCTTCTACTCCCCAAGCCCCGCACGAGGCCAGGTTTGACTTGTGAATGTTTGGTCCACTAGGCTGTTGCTTGGAGCGTCCCGCAGGCCCACATATCCATCACAGTCCGGTTGGTCTGGCACTCCTTGATGACAACTATTTAGTTTTCTAGTTGAAGATGTCCACGGTTGTCCCGGCAATATTTCTTATGCTCGCTGGGAGGATGTTGAACAACCGTGGGCCTCTGATGTTTATACAGTGTTCTCTGATTGTTCTTCACTAGTTCTATTCTGCATTTTCTTCCATATCGTTCACTCCAGTACGTTGTTATTTTACTGTACAGATTTGGAACCTGGCCCTCCAGTATTTTCCACGTATATATATTATTTGATATCTCTCTCGTCTTCTTTCTAGTGAGTACATTTGGAGAGCTTTGAGACGGTCCCAATAATTTAGGTGCTTCATCACGTCTGTGTGTGCCGTATATGTTCCCTCTATTTCACAAATCTCTCCAGCTCTGAAGGGGGGAATGAGCACTGAGCAGTACTCAAGCCGGGACAGCTCAAGTGATTTGAAGAGTACAACCATTGTGATAGGATCCCTGGATTTGAAAGTTCATGTAAACCATTCTATCCTTTTTCTGGCTGTCGCAATATTTGCTTAGTTATGCTCCTTAAACGTTAGGTCAGACATCATTATTCCCAAATCCTATACATGCTGTTTTCCTACTATAGGCAGATTTGATTGTATTTTGTACCCTGTATTATGTTTAAGGTCCTCATTTTTACCGTACCTGAGTACCTGGAATTTTTCACTGTTAAACATCATGTTATTGTCTGCTGCCCAGTCGAGAACTTTATTAATATCTGCTTGTAGTTTTTCAATGTCTTCAACAGAGGTAACTTTCATGCTGATGTTTTTGTCATCTGCAAAGGATGACACGAAGCTGTGACTTGTATTTGAGTCTATATCTGATATTTGAATAAGGAAAAGCAGTGGTGCAAGGACTGTACCCTGAGTTACAGAGCTTTTAACTGCGCTTGGATTCGATTTTATATGGTTGATTGTTACTCTTTGTGTTCTGTTCGACAGAAAACTGAGTATCTAGCATCCTACTTTTCCAGTTATTCCATTGACCTTATTTTGTGTGCTATCACTCCATGGTCAGAATTATCGAAAGCCTTTGCAAAGTCCGTGTATACCACATCTGCATTCTGCCTCAGTGATTTTGCCGTAGTGGTCAAGCAGCTGTGAGAGGCATAATCTTCCTGCTCTAAATCCATGTTGGCCTGGATTGTGGAGGTCATTGGTTTCCATGAAACTAGTGACTTGACTCTTGATCATTCTCTCAAATACTTTTATTATGTGGGACGTTAGTGCAACTGGTCTATAGTTCTTTGCCAATGCTTTGCTCCCTCCCTTGTGTAGGGGGGGGGGTTCTGCTCATTTAAGCACATCTGGTATCTCCCCCGTGTTCAAGCTCTTCCTCCACAGTATACTGAGTGCCGGCGCTACTGGCACCTTGCATTTCTTTATTAAAATTGAATTCCATGAGTTTGTCCTTGGGGCTGAGTTCATGGGCATGTTGTCAACTTCACATTCATAATCTGCTATGCTCGTGTTGATATAAGTTATATTTACAGGGGGTTTGGATATCATGCATAAAAAAGTTGTCTGAATCTTTCATATTCATACTGTTTTTTTGAGTGTTAAATATCCTCATACTGTTTTTTTTAGGATTTCGCTGATTTCTTTATCATCCTCCGTGTATGAACCTTCACTTGTACGAATAGGTCCAATACTGGCAGTGGTTTTTGCTTTTGATTCCGCATATGTGAGGAATATTTTGGGTTTTTCTTTATTTCTTGAATTGCTTTCTGTTCTAGTTGCCTTTCTTCAATCTGATATGAATACTTCAGTCTATGTTCGATTTTTTCAATTTCCCTGTTTAAATTATTCCTTCTTTGTATGGTAAGTCGTGTCTGCATTTACGTTTTTTTTTCTTCTTTTGTAGTGTCGTTTGCGTTCTCTTACTACGTTGGACCTCTTTCTGGCTTTCCGCAAAGGAACATGTTTCAGACAGACTTCATATGCTTCAGAAGTTATTTTTTTTAATTCTTGTATAGGATTTTTATTACTTAGAACAATTTCCCATTGAATGTTTGTAAGGTCCCTGATTATTTTCTCCCAGTGTACTCTTTTATTATTCCACTCCACCGCCCTCCACTCCACCTCCCTCCACTCCAGCGCCCTCCACTCCACCGCCCTCCACTCCACCGCCCTCCACTCCACCGCCCTCCACTCCACCTTCCTCCACTCCACCGCCCTCCACTCCACCTTCCTCCACTCCACCTCCCTCCACTCCACCGCCCTCCACTCCACTTCCTCCACTCCACCTTCCTCCACTCCTCCTTCCTCCACTCCACGTCCCTCCACTCCACCTCCCTCACTCCACCGCCCTCCACTCCACCGCCCTCCACTCCACCTTCCTCCACTCCACCTCCCTCCACTCCACCTCCCTTCACTCCACCTTCCTCCACTCCACCTTCCTCCACTCCACTTCTTCTACTCCACCTTCCTCCACTCCACCTCCCTCCACTCCACCTCCCTCCACTCCACCGCCCTCCACTCCACCGCCCTCCACTCCACCGCGCTCCACTCCACCGCCCTCCACTCCACCGCCCTCCACTCCACCTCCCTCCACTCCACCGCCCTCCACTCCACCGCTCTCCACTCCACCGCCCTCCACTCCACCGCCCTCCACCCACCGCCCTCCACTCCACCGCCCTCCACTCCACCGCCCTCCACCCACCTCTCTCCACTCCACCGCCCTCCACTCCACCGCCCTCCACTCCACCGCCCTCCACTCCACCGCCCTCCACTCCACCGCCCTCCACTCCACCGCCCTCCACTCCACCGCCCTCCACTCCACCGCCCTCCACTCCACCGCCCTCCACTCCACCGCCCTCTACTCCACCGCCCTCCACTCCACCTCCCTCCACTCCACCGCCCTCCACTCCACCGCCCTCCACTCCACCGCCCTCCACTCCACCGCCCTCCACTCCACCGCCCTCCACTCCACCGCCCTCCACTCCACCGCCCTCCACTCCCCGCCCCTCCACTCCACCGCCCTCCACTCCACCGCCCTCCACTCCACCGCCCTCCACTCCACCGCCCTCCACTCCACCGCCCTCCACTCCACCGCCCTCCACTCCACCGCCCTCCACTCCACCGCCCTCCACTCCACCGCCCTCCACTCCACCGCCCTCCACTCCACCTCCCTCCACTCCACGCCCTCCACTCCACCGCCCTCCACTCCACCGCCCTCCACTCCACCGCCCTCCACTCCACCTTCCTCCACTCCACCGCCCTCCACTCCACCTTCCTCCACTCCACCTCCCTCCCCTCACCGCCCTCCACTCCACCTTCCTCCACTCCACCTTCCTCCACTCCTCCTTCCTCCACTCCACGTCCCCTCACTCCACCTCCCTTCACTCCACCGCCCTCCACTCCACCGCCCTCCACTCCACCTTCCTCCACTCCACCTCCCTCCACTCCACCTCCCTTCACTCCACCTTC
>WNGS01167008.1:78701-91843 GCA_020271785.1 Procambarus virginalis | reverse complement strand
AAAGCTACCCATTCATATGTATGAGGTCATTTTTTTTCTATTGGCGTTAAATTAACGTAGTTATATGACCGAACCTAACCAACCCTACCTAACCTAACCTAACCTATCTTTATAGGTCAGGTTAGGTTAGGTAGCCGAAAAAGTTAGGTTAGGTTAGGTTAGGTAGGTAGGTAGTCGAAAAACAATTAATTCATGGAAACTTGGCTTATTAGGCAAATCGGGCCTTGCATAGTAGGCTGAGAAGTGCGTTCTGGCTACTAGGTACGACATATATATATATATATATATATATATATATATATATATATATATATATATATATATATATATATATAAATATATACATATATATATATAATATATATATATATATATATACATATATATATATATATATATATATATATATATATATATATATATATATATATATATATATACATAATCTTATCTACAGAATGAATATGTGTTCTTAAGAAAATAGAAAAGGATAGCAGTGCTGATATCTTGTATAAAGGACCTTTCCTTCGGAGGTAAGCATAAGCAAATGGGCCCCTGCAAGACGACCAACACTTGAAAGCCAGGACCAAAATGGCTAAGGCAACTTGAGGAACACTAGTGAACGTTGCAACACCCGCCCAATGATTGAGGAGCTGCACCTGGTTCTGACACCTGGTGGTGGGCAGTTACTACTAGTGGGTGAGGGACCCAAGTGCTGGGTGCTTTGCTTTCAGAGTTATCTGTTGTGTTTCACTTTACCTAGTGGCTTATTTCACAGTTAGGTTGCTCAAAAGTCCCTGTTCTCTACACTCCTTTCTTGAGGCCGGGTTTTGGCCTATGGTTCCTTGTAGGATTTTAATGACTTGCAAGAGTCTGGCATGACTTGAGCCATGTGGAGCTAACCGGTCAGCTAGCAACAAGGAAGCCACCATGGAACTCTTCCAAAAACAGTGATTGAGTGCTGTACATATGCCTACAATGTAATATGCATACCAATATTACAAGTAAATCTGTTCCTGGAACAGCTCAAAAATAGTGTCTTGCAACCCATTCCTTTCCTGCTATTCCTGAGTCACCCGAGGGCCACTAACCCCTAGTGGCCTCGATCAGGACAGGAATCCAGCAGCTTGTCGAAGGTCCCTCCATTTGCCTTGATGAACTTCTTTAGGTATATTCTAAAACTAAAAATATAAAAAAACATTAATAATAATAATTATTATTATTATTATTATTAATATTATTATTATTTTTATTATTATTATTATTATTATTATTATTATTATTATTATTATTAACTGAACACAATTTTGGCAGTTACGGCTTCGGCGGGTAGGCAATTCCATGGGTTAATAACCCTGTGGGTGAAAAAGCATCACCTGATCTTAGTCCTAAATTGTGGCTTGTTGAGCTTGAAACCGTTGCTCCTTGTTTGTGTTACATTTGACCTTCTGAATAAAATATCCGGATCAACGTCCTCCAACTTGTTCAGTATTTTAAAAGTTTCAATGAGAGCGCCCTGTCATGTCTGGTTTGCAGTGTCGTCAGCCCTGTGGCCTTCAAGCATTCCTGATATGTGAGATTAATTAGCTCTGGAATGACTTTTGTTGCCCGGTGTTGCACTTGCACCAGAGCCACTATGTCCTTCTGAAAATGAGGTCTTCATGCTTGGGTACAGTAATCCAAATGGGGGTGTACCAGAGATTTATACAGTTGAACCATTACCTTCTTTTCCTTATAGACAAAAGTACGCTTAATTATCCCAAGAGTTTGATAAGCTTTGCTGATTGCTGCACCCACCTGTTGTGCAACTTTTAATGAGTGGTAGATTTTGACTCAAAAGTCATTTACTTCATCAATCGGCTGTAATGTAATACTATTAATGGTAGGCGTGGCATGGGTTGTTATGCCCACCTGGATGGTCTTGCATTCGTCAAAATTATAAAGCATTTGCCAGTCATCTGACCATTTGTGGAGTTCATGTATATCACTTTGTAAGGCTTCAATATCATTATCATTTCCCACTTTACCATAAATTTTTGTGTCGTCTGAAAATATGACGATGTGATTTGTAATGTTCTGATCTATGTCACTGATGTATATGACAAAAAGGGTAGGTCCCAAAATGGACCCTTGTGGCACCCCTCTTATCATATTTCTCCATTGAGATTTGTTTCCATTTAGCACGACTTTTTTTTTCTTTCCTTCAACCATTGTTTTATCCATTCTAATATTTTACCATTTATTACATGGGCCTTTCATGTGATATCTTATTCAAAGCTTCTGCAAAGTCCATGTATACTGCATCCGGTTAACCACCGTGCTGCACCGAGCTTATTGTGAAATTCCCCCTGTGCGCATATAATAAAGTGTTCCCCTAAAATTCAGTTTTCTTTGTAAAATGATAAATTCCCTTCCCTGGACATGTCTATGTAAAAATAAATACCAAATTCCTCTTACTTTGGCTGTGGGGACATGGACAAGGTGCGCTGTGACGTCATCAGGGGCTGGTCGCCCGTGCGTGACTCGCCCGGACACGTTCGCGCGGACCATTCAAATACCGGGTGTTGCCACAAATATTTTTCAATTATTTGTTCAATGTATTTCCAATGTGGTTTTATTTGTTTTTTTTTATTGTATATGATACATATTTTTGTCCTTTACAATATGTATACAGTAGAACGTTAATAATGTTCCTTGGAACTGTAATACAAGTGTCAGTAATATGTCCACAAGAAATATTTATTGTCGCAATATTACTTGTTAAAAATTCACTAAAATTACAATATGTACAGTTTCACACACTATTTACACAGTAACACACTGTATTACACACTCAGTACTTCGGAAGTGAGTAATAATCAACGAAGTAGTCCATGGTACACAGCACAACTTCGCTGTCGTTGCACCAGGTTTCTTCGTTCTGTGTGCTTGCAAATAATGTATTCACGTACACCCTTGGCAATAGTACCTGTAGGTAGTATGTAGCCAAGCTTGTAAAACTTAACGTAGTCTTGAAAAAATTTCAGGAAAAGATAAATTTTTAAGGTAGTCGTGAAAAGATTGCTTTGTAAGGTCCCACACAGGAAAAGATTCAGCCAGCTCCAAACAGTGTCCTTCAGTCTGAAAGAGATTCAGCCAGCCTCAAAGAGTATCCTTCAATCAAGAAGAGATTCAGCTATTCTTGAAAATATCTATGGAAAACACCACCATAGAAGCCGCTAACACTGTTCATCTATGCTACTTGTATCAGATGGTTCCGATCTTTGTGTTAGGTCCTTATTGCGCCTAGCTTCACCAATATTATGACCCTTATGTTCTTCAGACAATAAGGTTTGAATTTCACCGACAGAGCGCGATCTTTCAACACCGCGTCGGACAGGTGTTTGGGAGCCAGAGGCGCGTGCACCACCCATGGTTGCTCACTCAGTACTAACCCAGCCAACATCCCTAGGGCATTCTGGGATTTTTTTCCAAGATGGCTGCCTCTCACTTGAGGTCCTAAGAGTCCATTTCGTACACAACCAACCTTGCGCACATTTACAATGGGTACGAGAAAATAAAAAAGAACGAATCCACAAGGGCCGTGACGAGGACTCGAACCTGCGTCCGAGAGCATCCCAGACGCTGCCTTAATCGATTGAGCTACGACATGGTCAAAAGGAGTTGAAACCGAAGTTCTACTGAACTTACTGGATATTTCAGCCTCTCCGAGGCACAAACCAGGGTATTACACAACTCCCCCCCCCCACCCGTGCACTCGAGGTATGTCAATAGGCCGTTCTCCCTCTTCGCCCTTACTTCATTACACACAGAAATCACAATAGCGTGATGCATCAAATGAACAAATCCACAAGGGCCGTGATGAGGATTCAAACCTGCATCCGAGAGCATCCCAGACGCTGCCTTAATTGACTGAGCTACGACATGGTCAAAAGAAGTTGACCTCCAGTAAGTTCAGTAGATCTTCGGTTTCAACTCCTTTTGATCATGTCGTAGCTCAGTCGATTAAGGCAGTGTTTGGGATGCTCTTGGACTCATGTTCGAATCCTTGTCACGGCCTTTGTGGATTTGTTCATTTGATGCATCATGCAATTGTGATTTCTGTGTGTAAATCAAAAAGAGTTTTCTCGGGTGGCGCAGTTTCCCACCGACTGAGAATACTCGGTTGGCGCAGTTAAGTGGTTAAGGCCCTTGTCTGAACAGCTGATTACCGTTTTCAAAAATTTGAGCAAGTTTGTAAGGCAGGATCGGTTTTTAACAAATCCATGTTGTATCGATTGAACAAGGTTGTTCGCTGAAACTTGATGAAGGATTCCCTTCCTGAGGATTCTCTCCATGAGCTTGCAGATGTGTGATGTCAAGCTGATTGACCGGTAGGTTTCAGCTGAGCTCTTTGTACCCTTTTTGTAATTAGGAGTAACATTTGCATATTTCCATATAGGGGCGAATACCCCTTGTTCCAGATATTTTGGGAAAAGTAGTTACTAGCAAAAGTAGGTATTGTTCTTCTTCCAGTTCCTTGAATACTTTGGACTGGATTCCATCCACACTGGAGGCTCTGGAGTTTTTTAGTTTGTCAATGTTCTATCTAATTATTTCGAATTTTATGGTTATATCCCTAAATTAATTCTCCAACCCTCCTTCAAACATTTGTGTAGGTGATGAGATGTCATCAAACCTTTAATCCTTGCATCCATGGATATCATTCACAGATTCAAGGATTAAAGAGTTCAAGGTTTAAGGATTAAAATAATCATTTAGAGTGTTTGCTACTCTTTGATCATCTATTACAGCTTGGTTAGTCTTATCTATTAACCCTTAACCCTTCAACTGCTCTGCTTCCAAATATGACACCCCCCCCCCCCCGCCAGTGTGCAGGAAATAAATTCTCTGGAAAAAATTGTTTGTATTTTTGAAAGTGTCAAAAACCCTTCCCTGATTACGGGTATGGTAGCAGAAAATCGAAATTATACTTACTTTGGCTGGTATGGGGACCATAAGTTGGCACGTGACGTCATCATTCCCTGTGCGCCTGTGGCGTAAGCTCCCAGGGCCGGGCATGATGCGCGAGCTGCCGCGAATATATTTTTGTTCATTTTTTGCGCACAGTTCCAAATACATTTTCTTTGTTTTTACGTACCACTCCTATGTATAATAAACATGTACACTATATTATGGCAGTAGAACATCCGCTCTGTCCGCAGACACTGTGTTACGTGCAACACAAAAGTGTTCACTTATCCTGCACTTATTTCCAATGTATCAGGGTAATATATTTATATTTACAGTTTATATATACACTATACAGTATCACACACTAAATATACACACACCATGCACACACTCAGTACTCCACGAGTGTGTGATATGCAGTGAAACTGCCAACGGGGCATAGTGGCACCTTGCACTCCACGCACCAGGTGCTGATGCATCTTTGCTTTTGTTCTCTGCGGGTAGTGTTCCTGCATACTATACACGCACGTTTACCCTTCTCCCATATACTCGTGCCTGGCATATACTCGAGCATGTGTACTCCGAAGTTCTCGATACCCTGCAGTCTGTCTGGAGCTGTGTGTGACATTGTCGCTTGCACCCCGCACGGTGCAACGGAGCCCTCCTTGCCATACTTTACAAGCAGCTGTGACACAACACCTGTACTGAATGTATATATTGATGGTTTCCTGCCAGATTTTACCAGATACATATTGAAGCAGTTGAGCACAGCAACGGTTATTAGGTGGAAGAAGAACTTTTTCGTCCACTTCACAGACATGCACATGCACTCCACTCCACCAAGCATCATGTCACATTTATCGACGAGGCGCATGTTCACGTTATAGCCTATGACACAGTCCGGTATATACATGGGGAAGTGCATCTGAAAGTGGACTTTGCCACTGTCCAACATGGCACTGGTGTGAATCGTAGTCAGCATATTCACCACGCATCTGTCCTTCCATCGCACTGACAGTATATTGTCACACTTACGCAACTGGCAATCACCCACTGCTATACCAATACCGAACACTGGCATTTCCTTCCTTTGGGCCTTCACAGTGCCACATACGCCGGTGTTGTCGGGAAGGAGGCCTCCTGGTCAACAAGGGGCTGGTGTAATAGTTATCTGTGAACAGTATATGCCCCTTGTTCAGCAACGGTTCCATCAGGGTTTTTACGACACTGCCGGAGAACCCGTGTTCATCTTGAGCTGGTATGTTGACGCCTGTACCAGAATACAATATCATGTCCAACACCAAACCAGTCTCACAGTCACACAGCTCGAAAAACTTCAGTCCAAAACGGTGCCGCTTTGATGGGATGTACTGCTTGAATGCCAGTCGCCTTTTGAACAGTACTAGGAACTCGTCGATAACCACATTCTGTCCAGATACAAAATAATCCCTGAACTTCTCTCTCATGTCACTGAACACCTTCTGTACCTTCCACAGTCTATCGTTCCTCTCCTCATTTGCATTATTCTCGAAATGCAGACACCTGAGAATCAAGAGGCACCTATCACGTGACATATAGTGGTTGAACACGGCGATGGAACTAGGCTGTCTTTGCTTCAATAATCCTGGACGACAACTTTCTCGGAGTGCTTCATCATCATGCTGAGTGCCAGAAACACATACATTTCGTCAACTATCGTGTCCTTCCATCGCGTGAGGCGTGAAGCAGGTAAATTGCAGGTGTCTATGAGGCTGTGAGCGAACCTGTTTGTCTCTGTCCCAAGATGCGTCATGAATTAATTGTCGAAATACGCCTTGAAATATTCCATTTCTGCCATATTATCACCGGTATATGGGAATAATAGTGTAACACCAAAATCGCTAGCATCAAACATTGGTATATGAGGGACAAATGTGGCACAATCCTCCCACACAAGTACACCCTGGGGTTTGGTGATGGCGCCAACACCACCACGAGCACCAAAAACACAGCTACGTCGTCTGCTGCTGGTGCTGCATGAGGGTATACTAGGCGAAGAGGCAGATTTACGTACTCTAGGCCTACAGCGAATACCTGATGTTGAAGGGCCACTGTCGTCATTATCCCGTTGCTGTGAGGCATGTTGCCGCCTGCCGTCAGGTGTTGCTGAGGCAGCAAAACCCTGCCTGGTAACACCCTCGCTGCTCGTACACAGGTCGTCCACACTACTCATATTGGAGCCTATGTCACTGAACCAGGAGAACTATTCATTGTATGTACTGTCACTAAATAAATTTGCATCTGACGACATAAATGGTGGTGGTGGTGATGATAACGGTGTTGACCCAGGGCGGCGAGGCAGGCTGGGCAAGGTGCGTGCACCGTACAATCTCGCCACATTGTCTACCTCAGTCTGTCCCTCACTCATATCAGACCTCTGTGTAAGGTCTTTCTCTGGATCATAGTCTAGATCATCATCCATAACACTGTCATCATACAAAAAGTCACGTATCTCCTCCTCAGACAGTTGCTTTCCATGACCGCGGGTCACCGTGGAGCAGGAGCTCGTAGACGATGTGTCAGACATGGTTGCTGCTTTAAAACCGAGGCTCCCCAGGGCCGCGGGGCATGCTGGGATTTGTTTTTCAAGTAGGCGGACGATAACTGGGGCCCCAAGGCATCCATTTCGTAGCCGGGTCACTGCGCGCCACATTTGAATCTAACGTGAAAAATACAAATACCCGGGGGCTCGTTGCGCAAACCAGAAGCGAGCCTGCAGGTGTGTTGCGCAGTTTAAGGGTTAAAGGGCGCAAATTTGATAAATATCATTTGAGTAAATGTCGCTCAATGGCACATGTATACATATATATGTATCCGAACTAGCCTGAATGGCCCCCAGGACTATATGCAACTGAAAACTCACACCCCAGAAGTGGCTCGAACCCATACTGCCAGGAGCACTCTGCTGGCGTACAGGTTCCCTTAACCGCTCGACCAATGTGACCGGACAAAAGAGGATGGTAGCCAAGACAATTTACATCCCCCCGTTGGCACTCGGTTGGTAATCTTGGGCATGGTATTTTATCAAATCACCTCATTCTTTGGGGCACACATGAGGAACACAAATGCGATTTGTGTTCGCATTTGTGTTCCAGAATGCAAGTAGCCAGAACGCACTTCTCGGCTACCATCCTCTTTTGTCCGGTCGTGTTGGTCGAGCGGTTAAGGGATTCTGTACGCCAGCAGAGTGCTCCTGGCAGTATGTGTTCGAGTCACTTCTGGGGTGTGAGTTTTCATATATATATATATATATATATATATATATATATATATATATATATATATATATATATATATATATATATATATATATATATATATATATAACTGAAAACTCACACCCCAGATGTGACTCGAACCCATACTCCCAGGAGCAACGCAACTGGTATGTACAGGGATGCCTTAAACCACTTGACCATCACGACCGGACATAAGGAAGTGATAGCCGAGGCTATATGAACCACTTCCCCGCCGGCACCTGGATGGTTATCTTGGGCATAGCATTTTATCAAATTACCTCATTTCTTGGGGCAACACGTGAGGAACACAAATGGGTTCGAGTCTCTTCTGGGGTGTGAGTTTTCAGTTGTATCTAGTCCTGGGGACCATTCAGGCTTGTTTGCATATATATATATATATATATATATATATATATATATATATATATATATATATATAATATATATATATATATATATATATATATATATATATATATATATATATATATATATATATATATATATATATATGTATATATATATATATATATATATATATATATGTATTATATGGGGCCCCAATATATATATATATATATTATATATATATATATATATATATACATATATATACATATATATGTGTGTATATCACGAAAATAAACACGTGATTAAAATTTTGACAATGTCAGACCACGGAGGAAAAATGAAACAGGAATTTCCTTAAGTACTTTCGTATATTAATACATCTTCAGAAGGAGTGATTTTACAGATCAATCGATACATATATATAATATATATATATATATATATATATATATATATATATATATATATATATATATATATATAAATATATATTATATATATATATATATATATATATATATATATATATAATATATATATATATATATATATATATATATATATATATATATATAACTGAAAACTCACACCCCAGAAGTGACTCGAACCCATACTCCCAGGAGCAACGCAACTGGTATGTACAGGGACGCTTTAAACCACTTGACCATCACCACCGGACATAAGGAAGTGATTGCCGAGGCTATATGAACCACTTCCCCGCCGGCACTCAGATGGTAATCTTGGGCATAGCATTTTATCAAATCACCTCATTTTTTGGGGCAACACGTGAGGAACACAAATGCAAACAAGCCTGAATGGTCCCCAGGACTAGATACAACTGAAAACTCACACCCCAGAAGTTACTCGAACCCATACTCCCAGGAGCAAGGCAACTGGAATGTACAGGGACACTTTAAACCACTTGACCATCACCACCGGACATAAGGAAGTGATAGCCGAGGCTATATGAACCACTTCTCCGCGGGCACTCGGATGGTAATCTTGGGCATAGCATTTTATCAAATCACCTATTTTTTGGGGCAACACGTGAGGAACACAAATGCAAACAAGCCTGAATGGTCCCCAGGACTAGATACAACTGAAAACTCACACCCCTGCTTTCACTGAATGTTCAAATCAGTGGGATGTTCTCGCAGCCCCAGCAACCATTATAGAGCCAACAAAACAACACAAACAGTCCGGCTGGGACCACCCTCTAGTGGAAAAGTAGCTGATGCTATGCTCAGCGCCGCAACATCAGACAAGGAGAAAGCCCGCCTCAGAGCAGTGCGTGCCCCCCATGCAGGAGACTTCCTCCTGGCAGTACCCATGTCAGCAATGGCCAAGCGCCTAGATCCAGAATCCCTTCGTGTAGCAGTGGCCCTCCGCCTTGGTGCCCCAATTCACACTGAATACAAGTGTATTTGCAACAGGGTGGAAGCAGACCAATACGGACTGCATGGGTTGCATTGCGGAAGCACAAAGGGCTGGCATGCAAGACACAACGAGGTCAATGACATCATCAAGAGAAGCCTCGTCTCAGCTAAGTGCCCAGCGGAGAGAGAACCTCGCATCCTAGGGGTCCAAAACCCGGATTTCCCCGCACTTCGCCCTGATGGCATCACCTTATACTCATGGAAGGAGGGTAGACAGTTGGTGTGGGACTACACATGTGTATCCACCCTGGCTGACACCTATGTACACTTCGGAGCTGATCAAGCAGGTGGGGCAGCCAACCACAGGGAAACAGCAAAAACTCTCAAATACAGGCGACTGGCAGGTCAATACCTCTTCGTTCCCATAGCGTCTGAGACGCATGGCCCCTGGGGCAAGAGTGCCTTGGGATTTCTCAAGGAATTGGGTTCCAAGCTCATTGACGTCACCAGAGACCCAAGGGCTTGCAGTTTTTTGTTTCAGCGCCTCAGTGTGGGATCCAGAGGGGAAATGCTTGCTGCGTCCTCGGTTCCTGTCCGGAAGCGGAGGAGCTTCAAGAGATCCATAACCTTTAGGCATTTGTCTTGTATGTTTTGTAACTTTTAAATACACAATAAAGCATAAGAAAAAAAAAAGGAAGGGGGTGGTAGGAGAAAAGCACACAGAAACTGTATTGGAGGGGACCTACATTCCCTCCAATGCGTTATGTGTGATTTCCTCCGAGGCTATGGGTCCCCCTTCTTCCAGCCAGAGGTGGTACTCCCTTCCATATTTCATATTTTTATATATAAATATATATATATATATATATATATATATATATATATATATATATATATCTATATATATATATATATATATAATATATATATATATATATATATATATATATATATATATATATATATATATATTTATGTATATATATATACATATATATGTATACATGTGCCACTGAACGACACTTACTCAAATTATATTTATCAAATTTGCACCCTTTATCCCTTAAACTGTGCAACACACTGCAGGCTCGCGTCTGGTTTGCGCAACGCGCCCAAAAAATCATCAGGACAAATAGGGAGAGAGACCTTTGACATGCCGCCAGTTTCCTGTTCTCATCGAGGCCACTAGAGTGTCAGTGCCCCCTCAGGTAAATTTATAAAACCTAGGTGATAACAAATTGAACATATTGCATTACCCCAGGGTTTACCCTATGACAATAACCTCACTTTAAAAGGTAAGTGATCTGACATTTAGGTCAAATATTGATAGACTACAATTAAGGTTCAAGTTTGTCTTAGTATTATTTGGCATATAGTAACTGCATTAATGACTTTCAATGTGCTGTTTATTATAGATAAGATACATAAAAGATTGATTTCAGGATTAATATCAGCCTACATGCAATAAAAATAGAGACAGTGACATATGAATAAAGTAGGAATAGGGTATCAAGGCTGTAAAGGATATTGTAATGCAATATTATTTAAGAAGAGAGATCTTGGTAGTTTTAGAATATGTTACTAGAAAGGGTTTGGCAGAGTATCTTCAGTAGCTTTTGCTTAATATCGACAAAGAAAAATTGGACAAAAAGGAACAAAGTGGTATTTTAGCATTTCTCACCCATCTTTGTGTGCTGCTCCTTCCAGTCAGGTCGTATAGTGACACCATCCACGCTGGGACCAATGGATGACAGAAACTGTGGGGTCTCCAGGTCCACCTAGTGAGATACACTACACTTGTTTCATCATCCTCCTCTCTTTTAGCTCTCTGGTTTGCATTATACCTATGCTTGGTATAGGTATACCATAGATATAAGCAAAAGGCATATTGTGAATAATGGTAAAAAAATCAGTTTTTTTTTTAAATCATCAAAAAAATAATGGTAAAAAAATCAGGTAAACAATAATGGCAGAAATCGGATTTACAAACACCAAGTGCTCTCAAAACATGCATTGCAAAACATTTTGATTAATCTGAAATATTCTATTCAGATTTCTGAGCTTCCGTATCTACACCGAAAATGAATCATTGCACCATAAAAGAAGATCTTGGAATTTACCTAAAATCAGTTCTGAGATGTCTTCTACTCCCCAAGCCCGCTCTTGGGCCAGGCTTGTCTTATGATGAGTTCATAAGTTCCTAAGTTCATGAGTTTAAAATGAGTTCCCTGTTGGGTTATTTGTTGACCTATGTAAGGCTTTTGATACTGTCAACCACCAAAATCTTCTTCTAAAATTACATCATTATGGAGTCAGAAGTCACTCCCTGCAATACCTTCAGTCTTACCTTACTGACAGCCTCTAGTATGTTTCTGTGAATAATTCCATTTTTTCTACCCTGCCCATCAACATTGGTGTTCCACAGGGCAGCATACTTGGCCCTCTCCTCTTTCTCAGCTACATTAATGACCTTCCAAATGCCTCTCAACACCTTAAACGAATCTTATTTGCTTATGACGCAACCTTCATTTTCTCCAGTCCTGACCCTCTTGCTCTAAATGCCACAGTAAATACTGAACTAAATAAAGTACATCTTTGGCTAACTGCTAACAAACTCATCCGTAACATTGACAAAACTTTTTATTTTATTTGGTAATAAATCCTTAAATCAAATTAATCTAAGAATAAACAATATCCAAATTAATAACAAAGTAGATGGAAAATTCATTAGTGTTCTCAACGATAAAGAGCTGAATTTCCAGGGACACATTCTAAAAATAGCAAAAAAAGTTTCTAAAACTGTTGGCATTCTTCCTAAGATCAGATATTATGTACCTCGTCCTGCCCTGGTGACACTATTACTCTCTCACTCTCTCATCTACGCTTATAAGAATTATGGTATTTGTGTTTGTGGTTCTACTACTCAAAATCATTTATGTCCTCTAATTACTCAACACAAAGCTGCTATTGGAACAATATCTAACTCTGGCCCCAGACAGCACTTGGTACTCTTACTTAAATCTTTGAATATTTTAGATATTAGGACACTGCACATCCTTTCATGTGTACTCAATATATTTAAAACTCTGAACTGTAATGTCAATCCTGACCTTAAATAATTCCAAGAAGTTGTAACAGAACTCATGGGCATCACACCAGAAACAAATACCTATTTGATATTCCA
>WNGS01167008.1:37608-61466 GCA_020271785.1 Procambarus virginalis | reverse complement strand
ACAGCCCTAAATCAACGGCAGTGCCATTGGAAATTCATACCTCCCAGAGCACCATGGCACGGAGGCTTCTATGAACGCAGGTTGGTACGGAAAAACGGTCTCTACGGAAAACCCTACACCGCCAAAAGATTGACCTGCAGGAGCTTCAAACAGTAGTCATAGAGATAGAAGCACGAGTCAATAACCGACCACTTACCTACTCTCTGATGATGTTTTGCAGCGTGAACCATTAAGTCAAGCTCATTTGATGTATGGTAGACCTCTCAAAAACTTGTGTCCCTTACGGACGAGGAACCAGAGGATCCCTCATATGTCCAAGAGAGTGATTTGGTTCAACGTTCAAAAATCTATCAAGGGCGATAAGTCGGTGGAATGACGTATGGACTCGAGAATACCTTACAGCTCTGAGAGAGTATCATTACAGGGCAAACAACCCCTACAACAGAATTAACTTGAACCTGGTGACATAGTTCTGGGGGTAGTGATGGACCACGCTCAGAGTGGCCTTTAGGTCAAATAGTCTCTGTTCATCCAGACAGCAAGGCATCTTGAGAATAGTGAAAGTAAAATGCCGAGGCAACACTACTCTCAAAACTTTAGAGAAATTAGTCCTTTAGAACTGGCCAGGAACGAAGACGTACACGACTTCCAGCACCCGATACGCCAGTACGGGACATACGTCCCAAAGGACTGCAGCTCAACAATGTAAACTCAAATTAAAGCAGCATTATAATTCTGAAGGAGAAGAAAAAAGTGATCGCAGTCCTTACCGGGACTTCGACCCATGTTCTTCCCCCGGAATTATGTCGGGAAACCGACACACTCATACACAAATAGTATAGTCTTCCTTAACAGTATCCTCTTAAAATTAGAGAATGGGAGACTCCGTGACGTCATCGACGTCGCCGCAGTATTTACATTATTAAAACCACTGGCATACAAACAGTTTAATGTCTAAATTGAATAAAAAGTGTTCAATAAGACTGAATATAATTATTAACACCAAAATATAGCTTGATTCCCTTGTTAACGTAAATTTAACTTAGAAGTAGAACCACAATATTGGAACAAGAGAGGCAGAGCGTCTCTTACAGACGCCACGCTCAGACGTAAACCTAACAAAGCAGCCTTACGCTGCACACATGGCTCCAGAGTTGGTTTAACACCTAGACACCTATTTACGTGTCAACAACAGCCACACAGCCTATCAACAACTACAACACGATTGTATCCGGCTTACCAAGTATTTGTTTATTATTCTAGTGCACTGTTTAATAGCAAAGATAAGTCGGTTATGATATATGGGAACACCCCCAACCATGTACGTGTACCCACTTTTACAGCCCTCACATACCATGTTATACTGTATTGATATGTTCAGGGAACAGATATAACTCTTTGCATCCCATACAGGTAAAAATTGTGACTTGGAACAGCAAGTAGCTGAGCAGTAGAACTATGCACATGTACCTAGCTGTTGCCAGCTTGTAGGCCTCCACAGCCGCCATTGGCACCATGAGCACAGGGCCACACCCACATAGATGCTAACATGACACAGCTTAGCAGGCCCTTACTACAGGCTCAGATAAGGCCATCTAGTTATATTGTAGTAGTAGTATTCATAACTAGTAATAATTATTGAAATAATAGTAGATTAGACCACCATATGTGGTATGATATAAAATTATAATAATAAGTTAGGTAAACAATTGATAGTTTAAGAAGGAGCCATTACAAAGTGGTTTAAGCTACAAATTGTCCCCCCAATTTGTGTGAGATTAATTTCAGGCAGTTTTAACAAGTACATACAGTCCACTCAATTTCTTTCCTACTAAGAAAATAAGATAAACTTTAATTTATTGAAGTCAATTAAAGGAGATATACTGCCTGGAGTTTTTACCACAGTGACATAGGCTATAAGCCCAGATGGAATCTCACCATGGATCCTTAAAGAAGAGCAGAGGTTCTGTGCCTATCACTCTCCATAGTGTACAACAGTCACTGGTAACAGGTGAACTGTCCAAAATTGGAAGACTGCCAATGTAGTCCCAATATACAAGAAGGGTGATAGACAGCAGGCACTGAACTACAGGCCAGCGTCCCTAACTTGCATTCCATGCAAGATGATGGAAAAGATTGTGCGAAAAAAGCTGTGGAACATCTGGAGCAAAAGGACTTTGTAACACAACATCAACATGGGTTCAGGGATGGCAAATCATGCCTAACAGGATTTATTGAGTTCTATGACCAGGCAACAAAAAATCAGGCAGAGAGAGAGAGAGAGGGTGGGCAGACTGCATATTTCTGGACTGCCAGAAAGCTTTTGACACAGTACCACATAAGAGACTAGTGCACAAACTGGAGATGCAGGCAGGAGTGAAAGGGAAGGTACTCCACTGGATAAGAGAGTACCTAAGCAACAGGACACAGTAAGTCACCGTGAGAGGTGAGGTCTCGGAGTGGCAGGGAGTCACAGTGGAGTCCCACAAGATCAGTCCTTGGACCTATACTGTTTCTGATATACGTAAATGATCTTCCAGAAGGAATTGACTCATACTCTCGATGTTTGCTGATGATGCGAAAATTATGAGGAGGATCAGGACAGAGGAGGATAGTATGAGGCTATAAGATGACCTAGACAAACTGAAGGAATGGTCCGACATATGGCTAAAAGTTCAACCCAAGTAAATGTAAGGTAATGAAACTAGGAGGAGGAACTAGGAGGCCAGTCACTGGATACCGAATGGGAGATGAAGTCCTTCACGAAGCGGAGAGAGAGAAAGATCTGAGAGTTGATATCTCGCCAAACCTGTCTCCTGAAGCCCACATCAAAAGAATAACATAGCGGCCTATGCGAGGCTGGCTAACATCAGAACTGCTTTCAGAAACCTGTGTAAGGAATCCTTCAGAACCTTGTATACCACATATGCAAGGCCAATCCTGGGTATGCAGCCCCAGCATGGAGTCCGTACCTAGTCAAGCACAAGACGAAGCTGGAAAAAGTTCAGAGGTATGCCACTAGGTTAGTCCCAGAACTAAGATGCATGAGTTATGAGGACAGACTACGTGAACTGTACCTCACGTCGCTGGAAGACAGAAGAGCTAGGGGGGACATGATCACCACATACAAAATTCTCAGGGAATTGACAGGGTGGACAAGGATGGATTATTTAACATGGATGGTACACGCACAAGGGGACACAGGTGGAAACTAAATACCCAAATGAGCCACAGAGACATTAGAAAGAATTTTTCAGTGTCAGAGTAGTTAGTAAATGGAATACATTAGGCAGTGATGTGGTGGAGGCTAACTCCATACACAGTTTCAAGTGTAGATATGATAGAGCCCAATAGGCTCAGGAATCTGTACACCAGTTGATTGAAAGTTGAGAGGTGGGACCAAAGAGCCAGAGCTCAACCCCCTGCAAGCACAAATAGGTGAGTATAACACACACACACACACGCACATGCACACGTACACCTACATGTACACACACACACAAACACACGCACACACACAAACGTATACACACACACACACATGTACATGCACACGCACACACACACACACACACCACACACACACACACACACACACACACACACACACACACACCACACACACACACATACACTCACACACACACACACCACACACACACACACACACACACCCACACACACACACACACACACACACACACACCCATACACACACACACACACACACACACACACACACACACACA
Organism: Procambarus virginalis; assembly: GCA_020271785.1. Lineage (NCBI taxonomy): Eukaryota > Metazoa > Arthropoda > Malacostraca > Decapoda > Cambaridae > Procambarus > Procambarus virginalis. The sequence continues at coordinate 57,717 of WNGS01167008.1, read as the reverse complement.
CACACACACACACACACACACCCACACACACACACACCACACACACGCACACACAAATGCACACAGATGCAACACACACACACACACCATATCAGGCACCATTGCAACTGGAGGACAGAAAATTATAATAGTTGTCATATATAACCCCCCACCGAATGACAGAAGACCCAGACAGGAATATGATAGAAACAACATGCCCACTATCAATATAATAGAGAGAGCAGCTTCTGTGGCTAGCAGGAACGGATCCAGACTTCTAATCATGGGAGACTTCAACCATGGGAAGATAGATTGGGGGAACAGAGACCCACACGGAGGCCCAGACACATGGAGAGCTAAGCTGCTGGATGTGGCAACAAGAAACTTTCTAAGTCAACACGTCAAGGGACCGACAAGAATGAGAGGGGATGAACCAGCCTTGCTTGATCTGATATTTACCCTAAATGAGTCGGATATAAGGGAAGTTAAGTTGGAAGCCCCCTTGGGAATGAGTGATCATAGTGTATTGAGCTTTGAGTACCTGGTTGAGCTAGGAATTATCACCCCCAAAAAAGAACTGGGAACCAAAGGGCTGGCGTACAGAAAGGGAAACTATGAGGAGATGAATAAATTCCTATGGGATATACATTGGGACACAGAACTCGGAACCAAGTCCGTACAAGACATGATGGACTATGTCACCCAAAAATGTCAGAAGGCTGTAAGCAGGTTTGTCCCAGCCCAACAGGAAAAAACAGAGAAGCAAAGGAAGAATCCGTGGTTTAATAGGGAATGTATGAAAACAAAGGAGCTGAACAAAAGGACATGGAGGAACTTCCGTAATAACAGAACACCAGAAAGTAGAGAGAGATACCAGAGAACCAGGAACGAGTATGTCAGTGTGAGAAGAGCAGCTGAGAAAAGGTATGAAAATGATATAGCTAATAAAGCCAAGACTGAACCAACGCTACTACACAGTCACATCAGGAGGAACGGGAGGGCGGTATTCGTTTTTTTCTGAACGACTGCGATTTGCACAAGGGGGTATTCGTTTCTTTCCAGACGGCCGCGATTTGTCTTGTAAATTTTTCCATGGTTGTCGACAGCTGCGATTTGAGTCGTGATTTTTTCCGTGGATGTCAACTTCATCGATTTAAGTTGTAATTTTTTCCGGTGGATTTAAACGGCCGCAATTTGTCTCATGTGTTTTGCGTTACCCTGGTGACCCTGCAGAGACATCGCTAATGGTCAATGACGTTACCCAATCTTCATCTTCCCTGTATAAGACCGTTTTCTGATATTATGTATTTATTCCCAACCCATACTTACCTAGAAGTTTTATATTTATAGTGTCCAGCCAAGGATAGTTTATTGAGCATAGAAATTGATGGAATCCACTCCCTGGAAACACAAACCGAAACTGTCTCTATTTTCCGCTTGTTACAACTTGTAATAAAGTTGTTACATCTTCGCTTAACGTGTTGATGACGTATTAGAACGTTGTTACAACTTGCTATATTGGTTGTTATAACTGGTTAGGAGGTGTGAGAACTTGGTCGAACGTTGTACCAACGTCGTGGTTTCGGTGTGTGTTTGGCGGGCTATCTCTTATTCATATGAAACAAGGGGGAGCGACACAGAACATGAATTATCATGCATCTCAGTGTTCACCCCAGTTACCAAACTAGTATTTAACCAGGTCTATCCAGCTACCCAGTAACACCAGAGGGAGGGCAACCCCACCACCCTCCTCTGCCATAGAAAACCTCCCTACCCCAAACCCTCTCTGGCCCCACTCAAATGCTCAGCCACATCCTCCCCCCACACCCCATTCCGACCCTGTTACCCCTCCCCTCCTCCTGCTATGTCCCCTTCCCGCCTTTTCCTTCCTGTCCTCCCTCCCCCTTCATCCCATACCCTTCCTGTCCTCCCTCCCCCTTCATCCCATACCCTTTCTGTCCCCCCTTCACTTGACCCCCACCCCTCACCCCAGTATCCTCTGAGACCCTGTTATCCACCTCACAAATCCTCACACCAATGGAACAGCTTCACCCACCAGCAGAACACTCACCAAGGAGGCGGTTTGAGAAGGGACAAAAGAAAGTGAGCCTCAAGGCAATGTACACTAACATAGATGGAATTACAAATAGAGCAAATGAACTTGGAGAATGGGTACAAGAAGAAAACCCAGGCATAATAGCACTTACAGAAACAAAGCTAACGAAAACCATAACAAGTGTAGTGTTCCCTTAGAACTAATATGTTATGAGGAGAGAGAGAGATGGAAGAAGTGGTGGTGGTGTAGCTCTGCTGGTAAGAAAAGGCTGGGATTTTGAGAAGATGGTTATTCAGGGCTGTGAAAGTTTCAGTGGACCAGAAACATGGAGAGTTAAGCTGCTGGACGTGGCAACAAGACACTTTCTAAGCCAGCACATCAATGAACCAACAAGAATGAGAGGAGAAAATGAACCAGCCATGCTCGATCTGATATTTACCCTAAATGAGTGGGATATAAGGGAAGTTAAGGTGGAAGCACCCTTGGGAATGAGTGATCACAGTGTATTGAACTTTGAGTACCTGGTAGAGCTAGGAATTATCTCCCCCAAAAAAGAACTAGGAAATAAAAGGCTGGCATACCGAAAGGGGAATTATGAGGAGATGAGAAGTTTCCTAAGGGAAATACCTTGGGACACAGACCTCAGAGCTATGTCTGTACAAGATATGATGGACTATGTCACCCAAAAGTGTCAGGAGGCAGTAAACAGGTTCATCCTGGCCCAAAAGGAAAAGTCCGAGAAGCAAAAGAAGAGTCCATAGTATAATAGGGCATGTATGGAAGCAAAGAGACTGAACAAAAAGGCGTGGAGGAACTTCCGTAAAAACACAACACCAGAAAGCAGAGAGAGAGATACCAGAGAACCAAGAATGAGTATGTTAGTGTGAGAAGAGAAGCAGAGGAAAATTATGAAAACGATATAGCCAACAAAGCCAAGACCGAACAAAAGCTACTCCACAGTCACATCAGGAGGAAAACAACAGTGAAAGAACGGGTAATGAAACTTAGGACAGGTGAGGACAGGTATACAGAGAATGACAAAGAGGTGTGTGAAGAACTCAACAAGAGGTTCCAGGAGATCTTCACAATAGAACAAGGTAAGGTCACTGTGCTAGGAGAAAGGGAAGTAAACTAGGCTGCCTTGGAAGGGTTAAAAATTACGAGAAAGGAGGTTAAGAGACACCTCCTGGATCTGGATGTTAGAAAGGCTGTTAGTCCAGATGGGATCTCGCCATGGGTACTGAAAGAGTGTGCAGAGGCACTTTGCTTGCCACTGTGCATAGTGTATAGTAGGTCACTGGAGATGGGAGACCTACCAGAAATATAAAAGACGGCAAATGTGGTCCCAATATAAAAAATGGGCAAGAGGCACTGAACTACAGGCCATTGTCCTTGACTTGTATACCATGCAAGGTGATGGAGAAGATTGTGAGAAAAAAACCTAGTAACACATCTGGAGAGAAGAGACTTCGTGACAAATCGCCAACATGGGTTCAGGGAGGGTAAATCTTCCCTGACAGGCTTAATAGCCATAATGGCTATGACCAGGTGACAAAGATTAAGCAAGAAAGAAAAAGGTGGCCGGACTGCATTTTCTCGGAATTTCGGAAAGCCTTTGACACAGTACCGCATAAGAGACTGGTACATAGGCTGGAGAGACAGGCAGGTGTAGCTGGTAAGGTGCTCCAGTGGATAAGGGAGCACCTAAGCAATAGGAAGCAGAGAGTTACGGTGAGGGGTGAGACCTCCGATTGGCGTGAAGTCACCAGTGGAGTCCGACAGGGCTCTGTACTAGGTCCTATCTTGTTTCTGATACATGTAAATGATCTCCCGGAGAGTATAGATTCATTCCTCTCAATGTTTGCTGACGACGCCAAAATTATGAGAAGGATTAAGACAGAGGAGGACTGCTTGAGGCTTCAAGAAGACCTAGACAAGCTGAAGGAATGGTCGAACAAATGGTCGTTAGAGTTCAACCCAACCAAATATAATGTAATGAAGATAGGTGTAGGGAGTAGGAGGCCAGATACTAGGTATCATCTGGGAGATGAAATTCTTCAAGAGTCAGAGAGAGAAAAAGACTTGGGGTTGATATCACACCAGACCTGTCCAAGGCAGCCTATATCTAGAGGATAACATCATCGGCATATGCCAGGCTGGCCAACATAAGAACGGCCTTTAGAAACTTGTGCAAGGAATCATTCAGAACTTTGTATACCACATATGCCAGGCCAATCCAGGAGTATGCAGCCCCAGCATGGAGACCATATCTAGTCTAGGATAAGACTAAACTGGAAAAGGTTCAAAGGTTTACCACCAGACTAGTACCTGAGCTGAGAGGTATGAGCTACAAGAAGAGACTACGGGAATTAAACCTCACTTCGCTGGAAGACAGAAGAGTTAGGGGGGACATGATCACCACATTCAAGATTCTCAGGGGAATTAATAGGGTAGATAAAGACAGGCTATTTAACACAAGGGGCACATGCACTAGGGAACACAGGTGGAAACTGAGTGCCCAAATGAGCCACAGAGATATTAGAAAGAACTTTTTTAGTGTCAGAGTAGTTGACAAATGGAATGCATTAGGAAGCGATGTGGTGGAGGCTGACTCCATACACAGTTTCAAGTGTAGATATGATAGAGCCCATTAGGCTCAGGAAACTGTACACCTGTTGATTGACGGTTGAGAGGCGGGACCAAAGAGCCAGAGCTCAACCCCCGCAAGCACAACTAGGTGAGTACAACTAGGTGAGTACACACACACACACACACACACACACACACACACACACACACACACACACACACACACACACACACACACACACACACACACACACTCACACACACACACACACACACACACACACACACTCACATTAGGTAATTGATACTTAATTTAGATTATAAATGCTATAAAACGTCAGTTATACATTTGCTAAAAATGTCTACGATTTTATTGACTGAAATTAACATATATTATACGTTCAAAAGACAACTTTATATAAATAGTCACAGTGCCACCATTCTGCTACCAAATGAAAACGTCAGAAAATGTATTGTGTTTGCTAGGTCCCTCCCTCCGGTCAGCGGTTTCGCGTATTTCTATATCCAGCCTTGGAACTGAAGGTGTGGATAGCCAGCGCGAGGGTCTGGGGCTCACCCCTTCTTCCTCCCGGGGAGGAGGGAGCTGCGCAGACATGCAACGCGGCTCGTGTGACGTTATGCATGTTTACTCGTTTTCCTTTGGAGGAGTTCTTGTCCATTTGTTTCGTTATTTTCGTTGGTTTTACCAGAATAGGGTTTTGTTTTGGAGCGCCTACCTTTCTGGGTGCCTCTACCAGTCGATGGCAGATATAGAATGCTCCAAAATCACATGTGCCTTTCTATAGGCCACTGATCCTCGCGCCTCTCTGAGGGGGCCTGGTTCTGGCCATGGTCCCCGGTAGGCCTAGACCTCCACCTACATCGATTGATGCCAAAAGTTAGGACTATCCCTATCAGCCTGGATAGCTCTGGGGAGCCTCCGGGACTCACCCAGAAAATGGCGTTTCATTACATTCAACGCTGGATTTTTTAGGTAATATTTTGGGGTGTGGAACTGATTAATTCAATTTACATTATTTCTTATGGGAAAATTCGTCTCGGTATCTGTATTTTTTGGTTTTCGTACCATCTTTGGGAACGGATTAACTTCAAAAACTGAGGTGCCCCGGTATTTGATATTCCTCCAGACTAAATCTGTGCAAACACTCCATGCAAATAAACGAACCCAGTCTATGAAACTCGCTCCCTAATGAATTAAAGAGTTGTCCAATCTATGATTTATCCAAAAGTAAACCAGAAAGTACCTATTTTCATCCTAATAGTTTCCGTCCTTGTGCTTTAAACTCACATTTTATCTTGTCCTACCCACTCACCCAATTTTAGTACTTAAGACCTGCAACTTCACCAGTATATATTCGATGCTATCTATTTATATCATAGTTGTTATGTTGAATTCAAATTCTGCTATAATGTATTAATAATTTTATTAATTAATAAAAGTATTTATTACAGTGACACCTCGGCTAACGAATGCCCCTCTTTACAAACTTTTCGGGTTACAAGCCCTATTTCTTCGGAAAATTTGAATCAGGTTATGAACTTTGCCTCAGGAAACGAGTTTGTTGATACGCATATGGGCCGACCTAGCGAGTGGTGGCACAGCGATCGCGCCTCAATTTGCCAGTGCTTCCCGCCTAGTGACTATAGCTCCTAAATTCTTTGCAAAGATTTACATTTTTTCGGATTTTTAGCTATTTGAACATAATTTTTTTTTATTATATAACTTGCGATGGGGTCCCAAGAAAGCCAGTGGTACAGTTCAAGCCAAGAAAACACAGATGAGAATAACCATAGAAGAAAAACAAGACCTCATTCATAAACATGAAAATAGTACAGGGGTTGTTGAACTAGATAGGCATTATAACAAATCTTCAGGGGAGGAGGAGGAGGGGGGCAGTAGAGGATGTCCCTTCCTCATTAATTAAGGAAATGTGAGCAGTATGGGAAGAACTGCAAAGTTTTGCTGAAAAAATCACCTGGATAAAGCTTTAGCAGGCTTTTGCATTGATCTTATTAATGACAATGTGATGTCGCACTACAGACAGTGTTACAAGGAAGGGAAAAACAATTTCAATGGAACGATTTCTAGTGAGAAAACCAAGCAGTGAGCCACAAGCAGGTTCTAGTGGCATGCAGGCAAAACGTGCCAGAGTGTGTACCCCAGAGAAGTCATCACTACCTGATGTTATAATGGAAGGGACACCCCTTCCAAACAGTAACACCTCTTTTCCTCACCATCTTCCATACGCCAAAGGAGTCATCAGTAAAGGTAAGTAATAACTTGTACATACTTTTGTACCGAAGATTTGGGCGAATTAGGTATAAAGTTTACTTTGAAATAAATTTTTTGGGGAGTCTGGAATGGATTAATTCATTTTCCATTATTTCTTATGTGGAAATTCCCTTCGGTTTACGAATTTTCGGGTTACGAACAGTCTCTGGGAATGGATAAACTCGTAAGCTGAGGTTTCCCTGTACTTTATAATTATATTAAAGGTATTTTATTACTTTTATAATAATTTAAATATTATTAATTAATTAACAAAGTAATTAATACGTTTATTTATTAGATTAAGAACCTGCCCGAATGCTATGGGTGCTAGTGGGTTTGCAAGTGTGTAGTGCTCAAAGGTCAATGTTATGTATGCTCACAACCCGATGGACCTTCTTGTATCTAAATAAACAAATAAATAAACAGAGGGGTAAATCATGTCAGGTCTTGTTATAGAGAACTTCAAGGCAATAAATGGTGACAGTTTGGATACTGTATGGCAAGTAGCATTAGAATTTGCTATACAGTACAATCTTCTCCCTCTGTATGTACTTGTGTTGTAGGGACTGATGTAGAATTTCCTGGGGAATACACTTCTTGCTGTCGATTATCTTAATAAATGGTCTTAGGTATTGTCCACTGGGAAGTCTCCTAGCACATGTTGACTCAGATTAGGAATTAGTTTATTTCCTGTTAAGTTTACTGACTTCCCTTTCACTGTTGCTTCTTTGAGTAATTGGCCTAAAGTAATTTCTAGTATATATCTGTCAAAAATGTATAATTCCAATTTAACTTTAATTTGATTTTAATTCTAATAATACACTTTCAATGTTTGATACCACTCAATCTACATAAGACTCTTGTTTTATACATGCCTACCTCAAATAAGATAAATAAGATAAGATATTTATTCAGATAAAGGTATATACATTGAAAATGAGTTACAAACATAATGTCAGATTAATAGATAGAGCTAGTACATACAATGCCTGAAGCCACTAATACGCACAGTGTTTCAGGCAAGGTGTGGGGAAAAAACTTAGACTATAATTTAATACTAATTGAGATCAAAAGCATAAACTGAATTGAAAAAAAAGGAAAAAAGAAAAGGGAATGATAATAATTACATGATGGATAGAACAGCAGAAAATGCAAAAGAACAGACGAAGGAATTTAAATTTTTTAAGTAAACAGAAGATTACAATTTTATTAAGATTATGCATGGCAGATATCAGCAGTTAAACAAGGTGGTCAATAATCAATAATGTTTGAAAATAGCAAGACATAGGTTGATATTTAGGTGGTAAGGTAGGTTACACTGAGTTTAATAGGTAGTACTGTACTTAGTTTTGTCCTAACCACTGTGCTGCTCGGGCTCCAAATATGGCACCAAAGTGCACAAGAAATTTTTTGTTTGTGAAAATGTTAATACCCTTCTCTAATCACAGATATTAAAAAGTTAGTTTAGTTCATTTATTATGCACCCCATACCCATCCCGTCGGCGGTAGGGAAAGGGTTACAGAGGCACATAATGGGCTCAGGAACTGAGCCCCACAATTCATTTAGCTAAGCAAGTTACAATCTTGATGAGGCAAGTTACAAAATTCAATATAAGTCGTCACATCAACAATGGGTTCGAGATCGACCTCAAGTACAGGTTCTAAATTAAGCAACTGACATATGTGGAGAGCTAGTGTCACAATTTATATGTTTGTCCTGCACACCGCCCCCCATCCAGTGGGCAGCGTGGATAGGTTACAATCACTTAGTACTACCTACAGTTAGCAAACTGGGGATATTTGGTTAAAATTTTGGTAGCAGATCATTTTGAATTAAATATTTACACATAAAATAAATCGAAATTGTACTTAATTTTACCGCAATTGGGTCCGAAAAATGGCGTGTGACGCCATGATTCGGTGGTTGCTTGTGATGTAAACTCCCGGAACCAGTCGCGCGCCAGCTTCAACATGCACGAGTTTTCACAAATATTTATTTTAGTATTTTTTGCATACATTTCCAAATACATTTGTATTATTTTTCCTTGCCAATTCTATGTATAATGAAAACGTACACAATATTATGGCAGTAGAACATCTGTACTGCCCCAAGACACTGTGTATATGTGTCACAAATGTGTTCACATATATTGCTCATATATCCAATGTTTCATGTTCATTTATGTATATTTACAACATATTTACACACTACACACTATATATATTTACCATCAACAAAATCAGAACTCTGCGAGTGTGAGCTGCCACACCCACCCAGCCCTCCCTCACTCCTCCAACACCTTACTCGCCAACATTCTCCTTCCCACCATACTGTTAGTGTTTTTTATTACACTATTTACACACATTATGTATAAGTATCTACATGTTTTATTTACCATAACTATGCAACTAAGCTGGAATTGTGTCCAACCAGCACAGTGGCCACCATACCAGCACCATGGCCAGCACCATGGCATGACAAATCACACAGCAGCCAGCAGACGACGCTACGTGTACCACGACGATGTCAGGGCACCTGACAGATGGTGGACAGCACTTCGATTTGTAGTCCTGAAGTTCCGGGTTCTATCCCCGACGGATGCAGAGACAAATGGGCAAAAAGTTTCTTTCACCCTGATGCCCCCTGTTACCTAACAGTAAATAGGTACCTGGGAGTTAGATAGCTGCCACGGGCTGCTTCCTGGTGGTGTGTAACAAAACGGAGGCCTGGTCGAGGATTGGGCCGCAAGGACGCTAAGCATCGAAATCATCACACGATAACCTCCCTCACCAAAATGGCTCCTTCTAACATACTCCTGTTGCTGTTATTACCCTATATACACACATTCTATATATACCCATGAACATATGTGTTCACCATAGTGAACCAATAAGCTAGTATGGTGAGCAAAACAAGAGTGGCTGCCACACTCAGTGACGCTACCTTGACTCCCTCTCACCTTCACTAAAATCCCTCCTCCCACAATACTACACACAACATTAATTATCACCACAATTCTGCTATTATCACAATCCTGGTCACTAAATCCTGTAAATGAATAACTGACCACAAGTTTATTTTGTAAAGGAACATGAGAAGTCGCTTCTTGATGCTTGCGTAATAGTGGCTTTAGGCATTGTATGTACTAGCTCTATGTATAAATTCATCAATATTTGTATCACCCCTTGTATGTATGTACTTTACCTGAATAAACATTTGAATTTGAATTTTTAAACATTTCAAGTCGTTTGAAGATTCCTAGATGGACGAAATATTGCTGTGGTGCTGTGGCTAACAGTGTGAACATTGTTAACAGCATGTATCCACTGATGTTTGAATATTGTACACAGTCATTATTAAACTCAGGCTCTTCTGTAATACTAGCATGGCTAAATAATACCAGTTACATATATATTTTGACATTATTAGGCGATGCTGTGGTCACAAGCTGAACAGCAGTGCTGGGAACTCATGCTGCGTGTGTCAGCCATGGTTGCTCACTCAGTACTGATGCTCTCACATCCGGGAATGTTGCCCATGATTTTTTTTAAATAATGCCTGTTTACAAGAGGCACTTCCCTGAGGAAGCTGATGTGAAACCCATGTAACCACGGGAGTTTTGAATCATATGCTAAATCTGTAAGATCCCTGAGACGTGTTTCACACTTCCTGTCAAGCGCCTGCAAGCGCATTGCGCAGTTCAGTGGTTAAACTGGTTGAGAGAGGTATAGCCTTTGACATGATTGGGAAGGTCATTCCACATTCTGGGTCCCTTGATTTGCAGAGCATTTCTAGTTTGATAAAGTCACACTCTTAGAATATCAAATAGATATTTGTTTCTAGTTTGGTGCCCATATATTCTGTTACAACCTTCTAAGAAGCATTAAGGTCAGGATTGGCATTACAGTTCAGAGATTCATAAATATAGAATATAGAATATAAAATATAGATTTTATATAGATAAAATAGATAAATATAGAATATAGATTCATAAATATAGAATACACTTGAGAGGATGTGCAGTGACTTAATATCTAACATATTCAAAGATTTAAGTAGGGAGGCAGAGTGCTATCTGGGATAAGAGTTTGTTATTGTTCTAATAGCAGATTTATGTTGGGTAATTTGTGGACGTAGATGATTTTGGGTAGTAGAACCCCCAAGCACAGATACCATAATTAAGATAAGGATAGATGAGAGAGTGTTACCAGGGCAGGGTGAGGTATATAATATCTGATTTTAGAAAGAATGCCAACAATTTTAAAAACATTTTTTTCTATAAATATGTTGAATGTGGCCCTGGAAATTAAGCTTGTTATCGATGAGAACACCAAGGAATATACCATTTACTGTTACTAATTTGGATATTGTTTCTTCTTAGATTAATTAATTTGATTTGAGGATTTATTACCAAACAAAATATAGAAGATGTTGTCAATGTTAAGGGTGAGTTTGTTAACAGTTAGCAATTACGTATGCAAACCTATTGCCTTAACCTTCATACATTGTTGTTGGTCATAAAGTGTCACCTGTCAGTAGTGTTCTTGTCAGGGACATGTACATAATTTTCTAATCCTTCACCATGAAGCTTCAGTCATGATTGAAGCTACATGATGAAGCTTTAGTCATGACTGAAGCTACATGGTGAAAAACCCAATCATTCCCATACTGAGGATAGATTAACTGAAAGTTTTCAGATTTCTGGTGATTTTGTTGTTGATGCAAACTGTAAGTCTAGTTATCATCAGGTTAATACTTGTGGTCTAAACATGTATCCAGGTTCAGAGATGTCTTCCCAGTTAACTGAAAATGGTGAGTGTGTTGCACAGATAAATACTGTAAATATGAACTTATAGCACGTACTACTTCTGAAAGAAAACAGTTGTGAGACGTTTTAAAGAAATTCCCTTATCTTTTTGCTTTTGTGAGAGTTCCTTGCCAAAGTACAGTAGTCTATTCAGTCCCCTCAGAACAGAGTTTGCTAGTGCATACTTGTCCGTGGAGGTTACCTGAAGCTTCAATGCATGTTATTAACCTTTAAACCACGCAAATCATACATATATGCTTTCAGTGACAAAACCGAAACTGCGCATGTCATATATATATGATTTCGTGTCTAGCGCTATAATTTAAATGCCCCGCCTGGGATAGGGGCAGCTATAGTGCAGCCACGACCAATAGTTGCAAGATACCAGCAATAAAAAAATCCACGCCAACATTCTTGGGTGTGAGAGCTTCAGTATTGAGTGAGCCACCAAGGCTGATGCATGCAGCATGAGCTCACAGCACCACTGTTCACCTTGTGACCAGAGCATCGCCTACAAATGCCATAATATATATGTTCATGCTATTATATAGTGATAATAGTATTACAGAAGACCCCTGACTGTGATAAAACTGACCAGGATTCTGATAATAGCAGAATTGTGGTGATATTTAGCACTGTGCTCCAAGGAGGGAGGAGTAATGCTGTGGGAGGGAGGGTTGTGGCATCGTCTTCTGACTGTATGTGGCCACCTTTTATTGACTGCACTCACCATACCAGCTTAGTGGTTTGATATGGAAACACAAATGTAGATACTTATATATAACGTGTGTATAGAGTGTATTAACACCAATAGGAGTAGGTTCGGAGCGGCAATTTTGACGAGGGAGGTGCATCGTCTACCCGACTTATCATGTTGTTTACTGGTGGCCACTATGGTCTTTGGGAACCATACCAGCTTATTTGTACAGGTATGGTGAATAAAACAGATAGATACTTAAATATAATATGTGTATATAGCATAATAACACCACAAACAGTAATGTTGGAGGAGAAATATTAGTGTGTCTGGCCTTGAGGGCGGCCGCCACCAGCTGACTGTGTGAGTAGCTACGTCTTTGTGCCTTTACTCACTATACAAGCTTAGATGTACAGTTATGGTGAACAAAACATGTTAATACTTATATATAACATCTGTGTATAGCGAATAATGCAAAAGCAGTATTGTGGGAGGAGAATGAGGGCGAGTGATGTGTTGTTGAGGGAGGGAGTGGCTTGCTGGTGTGTGGCGGCCATTCCTAGTTGCATTTTGAATCACAATCCCAACTTAGTGGTTCGTTATGGTGATCAAAACATGCAGATACTTATATATAACCTGTGTATATATTGTAATAACAGCAGAACTATTTGCTTATTGTTTTATGAACATAAAATTGAATCACTAAAATGCACACCATAATTTTGAGTACAGCGATGGTTCACACATTTTATTATATAAATATATCACAATTCACTGTACTGAATAATATTACTGTAATAAACTAAGAAAAAATCAGAGACATTGAAATAATTAGGTAATAATATATTTGTGGCAACTGCCACCTTACAGCTAGAGCGGAGTAGACCTCGTCTGGCGATCGCTCTGTCAACGCCCCTTTTTTGCCAGACTTCCCTACCCTATTGCGGCTAAAATATGCCACCTACGATTTTTTTCCGTGATCAGGGAACAAAAATGAACACTTATAAGATGAAAGAATTTTTTTTATTTTTTTTTTTTTGCTGCGCCTGTGCATGTTAAAGTCATTTGGGCCCCTAGCGGTTTGAGGGTTAAGGAAGAAAGTAAGTCCATATCTGCTAAGCATGTCCTCCAATATAGCCACAGCTATTGATTAAGTTTTGGCTGATAACCTACAGATTTTCTGTAGGTTATCAGAAAATCTGTGATTATCATGAAAATCATGATAACCTACAGATTTTCTGTAGGTTATCAGAAAATCTGTGATTATCATGATAATCATGATAACCTACAGATTTTCTGTAGGTTATCATGAAGCAAAAGTGGACCATAGTAGACTGGTGTCCCATTCTTCCCATAAAGGAGATATTAATAACTTTGGTCAAACAAAGTACTTCACTATTCTTGATGATTCCTGTTGCACCAGAGGACAGACAGAAGACAGCATTTTCAAACGGCATAAACCTGTTCAAATTTCTCAGAATACTATTTAGCTTAACAATGGAACTCCACAACAGATGCCTAACTCCCAGGTACCTTCTACTGCTTGGCGAATAAGAGGCATTTGGTGAAAGAAAACATGCCCAACCGTTTCTGCCTCACCCAGGAATAAAACCAGGAATCCTTGATTGTGAGTCGAGAACAAAGCCAACTTCCAAATTAAAACCAAATCTAACGCCATGTTCAATATCCTATGTATAATATGGCGTATAATAATACCTGTATTGATTTATATACAACATAATACCATTTCTTATAGTTCTTATTAAACTATGCAAGATTGATGAGCCTGGCTCGAAGATGGGTTGAATGAAGCCAACTAAGTAACTGTAAATCACATTTAAATATTGAGTGGCTTTCAACAAAATGTTGAAGGTTTGTCCTACCCCGACTTTATGAAGTTTGTCCACATGGTGATGATTGCTTCACTCAGGGCAACATCTGTTTTGGTGAAGTTGAGGGCCTGAGACAAGGGAGCTATGGACCCCAGTGGATTCCCGAACACGTACAACAACTCGTTTAACAACATGTCTGGTCCTGTCTGATAAAGGTAAATAGTGCACATAAGAATATAATAAATACATATATATATATATATATATATATATATATATATATATATATATATATATATATATATATATATATATGACCATTCAGGCTTGTTTGCATATATATATATATATATATATATATATATATATATATATATATATATATATATATATATATAATATATATATATATATATATATGACAGTGTCAGTCCACGGAGGAAAATTGAAACAGGAATTTCCTTAAGTACTTTCGTATATTAATACATCTTCAGAAGGAGTGATTTTACAGGTCAAGTATTGGACATAGATAGGCAGGAGAGAATGGTAGAGTAAGGTGAGGTACAATAAAAAATGAATGGGAATTAGGTGGACACAAATATGAGCTGCACAAGAAATGCTGAAGGCCTATTGGCCCATACGATGCAGCTCCTATCCATACCCACCAACAGGTTCACACACGGATTATAATAGCATAAGATAGTAAATATTTACAATGAATTAGTGAGACAAATGTGTTCAAATGATCCTACTCAAATCGCCCTATAATTGATCTATCAATAATGGATCTAAGTTATATAAACCACTGCTAATGTTCAAATTACTTTCTTTTGTAATCTGTATCAAAGCAGATTCAATTATGTTTCTGTTATAAGTGCTTTTACAATTCGTTATTGAAGAATCCATCTCCCAATCAATTTGGTGAGCATCTTCTGACAGATGAACAAACAAAGCAAAGCAAAGGTGAGCAGAAGATGCTCACCAAATTGATTGGGAGATGGCTTCTTCAATAACGAATTGTAAAAGCACCTATAACAGAAACATAATTGAATCTGCTTTGATGCAGATTACAACAGAAAGTAATTTGAAAATTAGCAGTGGTTTATATAACTTAGATCCATTTTTGATAGATCAATTAAAGGGCGATTTGAGTATGATCATTTGAACACATTTGTCTCACTAATTCATTGTAAATATTTACTATCTTATGCTATTATAATCCGTGTGTGAACCTGTTGGTGGGTATGGATAGGAGCTGCATCGTATGGGCCAATAGGCCTTCAGCATTTCTTGTGCAGCTCATATTTGTGTCCACCTAATTCCCATTCATTTTTTATTGTACCTCACCTTACTCTACCATTCTCTCCTGCCTATTTATGTCCAATACTTGACCTGTAAAAATCACTCCATCTGAAGATGTATTAATAACGAAAGTACTTGAGGAAATTCCTGTTTCAATTTTCCTCCGTGGTCTTACACTGTCACATTTTTAATCACGTGTTTATTTTCGTGATTTACACACCACACACACACACACACACACACACACACACACACACACACACACACACACACATATATATATTATATATTATATATATATATATATATATATATATATATATATATATATATATATATATGTAATATATATGTAATATATATGTATATATATATATATATATATATATATATATATATATATATATATATATATATATATATATATATATTAGTATATTTGGTAGCAGTCTTTCCTGTAGACATATGTTATTAAATATGACCGAAAAAGTAAGATTAATAATTCTAACACGAATTTTCTCAATTTTCCTTATGTTTGTTTTTACTGATGACGGTAAATGAAAATCAATTCTCCAAAATTCATTCTTTATTTCTTAGTCTGACGCGACACTTGAACGCGTCTCGTAATAACTAATTACATTTTCAAAGACTTTTAGTTTTCACACACAACTATAACCTGAAAGCACTAAACAGTTCTTTACTATGCTATGATTTAAACAGCTTTCATCTTTCATTTTATACCCGCGTTTTGGGTGAGGTGATATGTTACAACAGTTTTAAATGAGGTGAACAAAACTTTCAACAAAGGACAGAACACGAAAACAATGGATATTAACTGGATATTAACTGGGTAAATTGAAGGTATGAATGGAAGTAACTGCGGAAGGGCCTATTGGCCCATATTATCGATAGGTACAGCGATAGCAGGCGGCTTGACATCTGCGAGGCACTACACATCAAGAAGTCAACACCAGCAATCAACAGTCAATTAATGCACAACTATTCTACCCACTTCAAGACCCCGCTTAAATATAGAAGCATCAAGAAATATGGGCCAATAGGCCCTTCCGCAGTTACTTCCATTCATACCTTCAATTTACCCAGTTAATATCCAGTTAATATCCATTGTTTTCGTGTTCTGTCCTTTGTTGAAAGTTTTGTTCACCTCATTAAAAACTGTTGTAACATATCACCTCACCCAAAACGCGGGTATAAAATGAAAGATGAAAGCTGTTTAAATCATAGCATAGTAAAGAACTGTTTAGTGCTTTAAGGTTATAGTTGTGTGAGAAAACTAAAAGTCTTTGAAAATGTAATTAGTTATTACGAAACGCGTTCAAGTGTCGCGTCAGACTAAGAAATAAAGAATGAATTTTGGAGAATTGATTTTTCATTTACCGTCATCAGTAAAAACAAACATAAGGAAAATTGAGAAAATTCGTGTTAGAATTATTAATCTTACTTTTTCGGTCATATTTAATAACATATATATATATATATATATATATATATATATATATATATATATATATATATATATATATTATATATATATTTATTATTATAATAATCTCAACCTGTCTTCAGGCCAGAATCATTAAAGAAGCGGCTATCCCTCAAGACACATTTATAAATTATTTTGCATTAAAAGTAAGTTTATTTTCATACATAAATTATTATTATATATTGAAGTTCTATTTATAGTTAGGCATAGGTTAGGTGTTTTAGTTCTTTTGGCAATTATTTGTATTTGTAGGACATGGGTGAAGCAATTACAGACCTGTGATTCAAACAGAGATCAGTGAAGCATTGTTCGAGAAATGTTGGAACATCAGTTGTCGGTTGTGTGTAAACCATTTCTCATTCATAAATAGGGGCTTTGACAGCTGGGATTAACAAGTATTTGGCCTTTGTTGATGAGGACAGGCTACTGATCCTCCCCAGGATAAAACCCCCCACAACAGTTTTGTTGCCTGACAACAGGTTCAACCTTGATGACAAGCAAACATCTAGACACCTGCTCCTCTTGTGGGCTACTAGAACACATCATGAAATTTTACCCACTGGGGTCTTGATACTACCATTTGGCATTCCTATTCAATGGTCTGGATTGTTATGATGCCTACTGCAATTATCACCTGGGATCTCGGGGAAATTTATAGATTTGTCCCATTTTCTGGCTGGTTCTTCGGGTGAGGAGATGGTGTCTGGCACCAGCTCTGCTGAAAAATGCCAAAAGTTAGCAGGCCTTGATGGGCTTCAAGTGTGCCCTCAAGGCGTGGTGGGTGGCTGGCGAGGACATTTTTGCCCATTTGGATACAAGTGTAGGAGGGCCCATGGCATTGGCTATTATGCAAAAGGAATCATACCCAATAATTTGTGCCTCCCAGTCCGGGATCCTGCATTTGATTTCCAGGTAAATCAAGAGTTAAGCCAATTGTACTATGAGACTATTATAAAATGGCTTTAATTAATGTATATTATTTAAATGGATGATATATAATCTTCATTGTTCACAGTTCATACTTATATTTCTTGCCAAGGTACCTGCAATATTATTGACTAATGACTTAATAATTGACTAATAATCTTATAATTAATAATTCATCAAATGTAGTCTGCACAT
Source organism: Procambarus virginalis (assembly GCA_020271785.1). Lineage (NCBI taxonomy): Eukaryota > Metazoa > Arthropoda > Malacostraca > Decapoda > Cambaridae > Procambarus > Procambarus virginalis. Next base: position 39,535 of record WNGS01167008.1, on the reverse strand, counting down.
ATGTTATGTTCAGTAATACTGTTTAATACTGTAGTTCTTTACTAAACCCCTCAATGAATTAACATGAAGAGCACTTTGATGAAGGCATTAATAACACACCCCTACAGTAATTACCTTCTGAAGAGATCTTGCAATTCTTGTTGCCATTAGGTCAACAGACACAGGAGTGCGATCAGTGAGAGTTTGCAAGGCTTCCCTCAGCCCCATTTCAGGAAAGTGTGGAAGGAGATGACGGTGTCTGATACCAGCCAAATGATCTAGGGTATGCATGGAGGCTGGCAAGTCTCCTCTACATATAGGTTCCTCAAGAGCAGTGCCAACTGCTGGACTTGCCACAAGGTACTCTGATATACTGTAGAAAAATAATACAAAATAACTTGCATATTCAACATACTGTACGTGCGCATAAACAGTACACTGAAGTCTGCTGATCCAGATCTGGATGCAACAGAATTTTAGATACAGTGGAAGAAATCTGATCTGGTTATGGTGGTTCATCACTCAGTGCAGCAGATAAGGTAGCCCTCCAATGTGGGTTTGCACTGCAGACAAGTATTAAATTTATTTATATTTTTTTGTATGAAAAATTTTAATTTGTACCCACATGATTTGGGCATTTTCTTATGGGGACACTTTAATAAAGTACACTTTTCATGTTCCTTATTATTTTATTTTCATTCATTTTAATTCTTTGGAAAGTACACAATTATATTTTAAGAGCTAGGCCAGCTTAGAAATGGAGTGTGATGGTAACTTAGTGTGTTGAATGTTTACATTGTGGGTATACAGTAATTTGAGATTAAAAGCCTGTGATATAAGACTATATGAATCTAGAAGATGCACGAGTGACTCATAGAGAGGGTATTAAACTGAGCCTCTCTAAAGGAAGGATGGCATCTCCAGTGAGGGAGTGAAAGTTGCCAGTCTGGATTCTGGTATAGTTACTAAGGGTGATTACTCTGTGATTGCAGAGTGTGTGTACTCAATTTCTGGACTTGTACAAAACTTGAGTAACCCCAGAAGTTCTTTCTAAAATATTAAATCATATAAACTACCCTGTAAGAATTTAGCTTCTACTGTTTTCCCTGTTAAATATCCCAGTTTGGTCTATATATGACTACCTTTTTCTCAGTAGTCTGTCATTTGGTATTTAATGTGTGGAATTTAAGTAAGCTCTGAAAAGACAGGCTAAATTTTAACTATCACTATCCTTGTCAATTAACATAAAACAAGAAATGCACAAACATCACCCATTTTCAGAAATAGAAGCTCACCAGAAAACCAATGCATCTGAAAATTTTCTAGACAAAATAGAAGAAAATTACTCAAAAGATCCATTTTCCCTCAAGTGTATGACCAATACGGGTAATGATTCTAACAAGTTGGTGTTTTGAATACACAGACGGACAAAATAATATAGCAAATATTAAACCAACTGAATTCGTGACACCAATGTGAAAAAATTAGCTCAAACTTGTCTCCATAAATAAAATAAAAACAAAAAAACTTACTCTATATTCTTTGCTGAAACAGACAGCCAAGTAGATGTGAAATGTTTGACTTCACTCAGTTTATTAGCACGATCACAAACATGCGGCGGTGGAGGGGGAGAGGCAACTCTCTCCCTCACCGCAGCAGCACATCTGGTAATGGATCATCCTCTATGACAGGAGTGTCTGGGTTTGAGGCACTCTCGGCATCAGCAGCAGTATAGGTTGCCGTTGAATCTTCAGTACCCAGTCCAATGCGAACATGAATTTGTTTATTAGGCAATCCAGCCTGTAAATATTAGACAGAGAAGTAGTAGTAATAATGAGCAGTATTTTTTAACACGTCATTTCTAATGTCTAGAGTTAGATGCTCTATGCATGAACTTTTAAATGTTGGAGATACTTTATGTGCAAAACAATGACGATACATTTAAATT
>WNGS01167008.1:19255-30505 GCA_020271785.1 Procambarus virginalis | reverse complement strand
TGACTGCCAATCCACAAGAGGTTGACATAATAGCACTAGAGATCTGCCATGAAGATGATAACTAATGGTCATAAATGCATATAGTCCACCACCAAGCAGCACATGGTCAAAGGAGGAGCTACATAGTAAACGAGAGGTCTTATAACAATAATGAGAGAGATTATAGCGAGAGCGGATAACAATAGGTCACGACTGTTGATAGTTGGTGACTTCAACTTGAAATCCATAGACTGGGAAGCATATGAAGCTAAAACAGAAGATTTTTGACCTGTAAATTTGTAGACCTCATCCTGGAAACATTCTTGTATCAACATGTTAAACAAGCTACGAGGATGAGGGAAGGGGACGTTCCCTCCATGCTAGATTTGATATTTACCAGGAAGGAGGAAGAAGTATTTGACATTCAGTACCTTCCTCCCTTGGGTAAAAGTGACCATGTCTTTTTGGGAATAAAGTATGCAATGTTATAATCTGGAAGAAAATAAGGAGGATGAGGCAGTTGAAAAACCTGACTTCAAGAGAGGACATTATGGCAACCTTAGAAATTTTTTTAGTGAGTATAATTGGACAGACTTGTTGCTAGGCAAGGAAGTGAATGAGATGTATGTCAAGTTTTGTGAAATATATGATAAAGGCACAAACAAATTTATACCAAAACAGAGATGCAGAACTAGGAAACAGGATTGGTTCAATAGAATTGCGAGAGGGCCAGAGACCAAAAGACACAAAAATGGAATCAATACAGGAAGAGGCCAAACCCCCAAACATACAAACGATACAAAGATGCAAGAAACAACTACACAGCAGTGAGGAGAGAGGCAGAAAGAAATTTTGAAAAGGGATTGCAGACAAATGTAAAACAGAACCAGGTCTATTCTACAAATTCATAAACAACAAATTGCAGGTAAAGGATAATATTCAGAGGTTGATAATGGGAAATAGATTCACGGAAAATGAAAAGGAAATGTGTGAAACACTAAACGAAAAGTTCCAAAGTGTGTTTGTACAAAATGAAATCTTTAGGGAACCAGACACAATAAGAATTCCAGAGAACAACATAGAGCACATAGAGGTGACTAGAGACGAAGTGGAAAAAATGCTCAAGGAGCTAAGTAAGAACAAGGCAGTTGGTCCAGATGGAGTTTCACCATGGGTTCTGAGAGAGTGTGCACCTGAGCTCAGCATTCCACTTCAGCTGATTTTTCAGGCATCCCTGTTTACAGGAGTTGTAGCTGATGTGTGGAAAAAGGCTAACATAGTTCCAATCTACAAAAGTGGAAGCAGGGAAGACCCCCTTAATTATAGACCTGTATCATTGACAAGTGTAATAGTCAAAATATTGGAAAAAATAATTAAAACTAAATGGGTAGAACACCTGGAGAGAAATGATATAATATCAGACCGACAGTATGGTTTTCGATCTGGAAGATCCTGTGTAACGAACTTACTCAGTTTTTATGATCGAGCAACAGAGATTTTACAGGAAAGAGATGGTTGGGTTGACTGCATCTATCTGGACCTAAAAAAGGCTTTCGACAGAGTTCCCCATAAGAGGTTGTTCTGGAAACTGGAACATATTGGAGGGGTGACGGGTAAGCTACTAACATGGATGAAAAATTTCCTAACTGACAGAAAAATGAGGGCCGTAATCAGAGGCAAGGTATCGGATTGGAGGAATGTCACGAGTGGAGTACCACAGGGTTCAGTTCTTGCACCGGTAATGTTCATTGTCTACATAAACGATCTACCAGAGGGATTACAGAATTACATGAACATGTTTGCTGATGATGCTAAGTTATTAGGGAAGATAAGAAACCTAGATGATTGTCATGCCCTTCAAGAAGACCTGGACAAAATAAGTATTTGGAGCAACACTTGGCAAATGGAATTTAATGTGAATAAATGCCATGTTATGGAATGTGGAATTGGTGAACATAGACCCCACACAACCTATAAATTATGTGAGAAATCTTTAAAGAATTCTGATAAAGAAAGGGATCTAGGGGTGGTTTTAGATAGAAAACTGTCACCTGAGGACCACATCAAGAACATTGTGCGAGGAGCCTATGCTACACTTTCTAACCTAAGAATTGCTTTTAAATACATGGATGGAGAAATACTAAAGAAATTGTTCACGACTTTTATTAGACCAAAGCTGGAATATGCAGCGGTTGTATGGTGCCCTTATCTTAAGAAGCACATCAACAAACTGGAAAGGTGCAACGACATGCCACTAAGTGGCTCCCAGAAATGAAGGACAAGAGCTATGAGGAGAGGTTAGAGGCATTAAATATGCAAAAACTAGAAGTTAGAAGAAAAAGAGGCGATATGATCACTACGTACAAAATAGTAACAGGAATTGATAAAATCGACAGGGAAGATTTCCTGAGACCTGGAACTTCAAGAACAAGAGGTCATAGATTTAAACTAGCTAAACACAGATGCCGAAGAAACGTAAGAAAATTCACCTTCGCAAATAGAGTGGTAGACGGTTGGAACAAGTTAAGTGAGAAGGTGGTGGAGGCCAAAACCGTCAGTAGTTTCAAAGCGTTATATGACAAAGAGTGCTGGGAAGACGGGACACCACGAGCGTAGCTCTCATCCTGTAACTACACTTAGGTAATTACACTTAGGTAATTACACACACACACACACACAGGATATATCCTATGGGATATACATTGGGACACAGAACTCGGGACCAAGTCCGTACAAGACATGATGGACTATGTCACCCAAAAATGTCAGGAGGCTGTAAGCAGGTTTGTCCCAGCCCAACAGGAAAAAACAGAGAAGCAAAGGAAGAATCCATGGTTTAATAGGGAATGTATGAAAGCAAAGGAGCTGAACAAAAGGGCATGGAGGAACTTCCGTAATAACAGAACACCAGAAAGTAGAGAGAGATACCAGAGAACCAGGTACGAGTATGTTAATGTGAGAAGAGCAGCTGAGAAAAGGTATGAAAATGATATAGCTAATAAAGCCAAGACCGAACCAAAGCTACTACACAGTCACATCAGGAGGAAGACAACAGTGAAGGAACAGGTGATGAAACTTAGGGTGGGCGAGGACAGGTACACAGAGAATGACAGAGGTGTGTGAAGAACTCAACAAAAGGTTCCAGGAGGTCTTTACAATAGAACAGGGAGAAGTCACATCGCTAGGAAAGGTGGCAGCAAACCAGGTGACCTTGGAAAGGTTCGAAATTACAAGAGATGAGGTCAAGAAGCACCTATTGGAGCTGGATGTGAGAAAAGCTGTTGGGCCGGATGGAATCTCACCATGGGTATTGAAAGAGTGTGCAGGAGCACTTTGCTTGCCACTCTCCATAGTGTATAGTAGGTCACTGGAAACGGGAGACCTACCAGAAATATGGAAGACTGCTAATGTAGTACCAATATTTAAAAAGGGTGACAGACAAGAGGCACTGAACTACAGGCCAGTGTCCTTAACTTGTATACCATGCAAGGTGATGGAGAAGATTGTGAGAAAAAACCTAGTAACACATCTGGAGAGAAGAGACTTCGTGACAACCCATCAACATGGGTTCAGGGAGGGTAAATCTTGCCTTACAGGCTTGATAGAATTCTACGATCAGGTGACAAAGATTAAGCAAGAAAGAGAAGGATGGGCGGACTGCATTTTTTTGGACTGTCGGAAAGCCTTTGACACAGTACCCCATAAAAGGTTGATGCATAAGCTGGAGAAACAGGCAGGAGTGACTGGTAGGGCGCTCCAGTGGATAAGGGAGTACCTAAGCAATTGGAAGCAGAGAGTTACAGTGAGGGGTGAGACCTCAGAATGGCGTGAAGTCACCAGTGGAGTCCCACAGGGCTCTGTGCTTGGACCTATCCTGTTTCTGATATACGTAAATGATCTCCCAGAGGGTATAGACTCATTCCTCTCAATGTTTGCTGACGACGCCAAAATTATGAGAAGGATTAAGACAGAGGAGGACAGTTTGAGGCTTCAAGAAAACCTGGACAATCTGCAGGAATGGTCGAACAAATGGCTGTTAGAATTTAACCCAAGCAAATGTAATGTAATGAAGATAGGGGTAGGAAGCAGGAGACCAGATACAAGGTATCATTTGGGAGATGAAATACTTCAAGAGTCAGAGAGAGAGAAAGACCTGGGGGTTGATATCACGCCAGACCTGTCCCCTGAAGCTCATATCAAGAGGATAACGTCAGCAGCATATGCCAGGTTGGCTAACATAAGAACGGCCTTTAGAAACTTGTGTAAGGAATCTTTCAGAACATTATATACCACATATGTCAGACCAATCCTGGAGTATGCGGCTCCAGCATGGAGTCCATATCTAGTCAAGCATAAGACTAAACTGGAAAAGGTTCAATGGTTTGCCACCAGACTAGTACCTGAGCTGAGAGGTATGAGCTACGAGGAGAGACTACTGGAATTGAACCTCGCTTCGTTGGAAGACAGAAGAGTTAGGGGGGACATGATCACCACATTCAAGATTCTCAAGGGAATCGACAGGGTTGATAAAGACAGGCTATTTAACACAAGGGGCACACGCACTAGGGGACACAGGTGGAAACTGAGTGCCCAAATGAGCCAGAGATATTAGAAAGAACTTTCTTAGTGTCAGAGTGGTTGACAAATGGAATGCATTAGGAAGTGATGTGGTGGAGGCTGACTCCATACACAGTTTCAAGTGTAGATATGATAGAGCCCAATAGGCTCAGGAACCTGAACACCTGTTGATTGACGGTTGAGAGGCGGGACCAAAGAGCCAGAGCTCAACCCCCGCAAGCACAACTAGGTAAGTACAACTAGGTGAGTACACACAGTCACAAAAAAAATTTATACCAAAACAGAGAAGCAGAACTAGGAAACAGGATTGGTTCAACAGAAAGTGCGAGAGGGCCAGAGATCAAAAGACACAAAAATGGAATCAATACAGGAAGAGGCCAAACCCCCAAACATACCAGCGATACAAAGATGCGAGAAACAACTACACGGCAGTGAGGAGAGAGGCAGAAAGAAATTTTGAAAAAGGGATTGCAGACAAATGTAAAACAGAACCAGGTGTATTCTATAAATTCATAAACAGCAAATTACAGGTAAAGGATAATATTCAGAGGTTGAAAATGGGAAATAGGTTCACGGAAAATGAAAAAGAAATGTGTGAAACATTAAAAGAAAAGTTCCAAAGTGTGTTTGTACAAAATGAAATCTTCAGGGAACCAGATACAATAAGAATTCCAGAGAACAACATAGAGCACATAGAGGTGTCTAGAGGCGAAGTGGAAAAAATGCTAAAGGAGCTAGGTAAGAACAAAGCAGTTGGTCCAGATGGAGTTTCACCATGGGTTCTGAGAGAATGTGCACCTGAGCTCAGTATTCCGCTTCAACTGATTTTTCAGGCATCCCTGTTTACAGGAGTTGTAGCTGATGTGTGGAAAAAGGCTAACATAGTTCCAATTTACAAAAGTGGAAGCAGGGAAGACCCCCTTAATTATAGACCGGTATCATTGACAAGTGTCATAGTCAAAATATTGGAAAAAATAATTAAAACTAAATGGGTAGAACACCTGGAGAGAAATGATATAATATCAAACAGACAGTATGGTTTTCGATCTGGAAGATCCTGTGTATCGAATTTACTCAGTTTCTATGATCGAGCAACAGAGATATTACAGAAAAGAGATGGTTGGGTTGACTGCATCTATCTGGACCTAAAAAAGGCTTTCGACAGAGTTCCACATAAGAGGTTGTTCTGGAAACTGGAAAATATTGGAGGGGCGACAGGTAAGCTTCTAACATGGATGAAAATTTTTCTGACGGATAGAGAAATGAGGGCAGTAATTAGAGGCAATGTATCGGAATGGAGAAATGTCACAAGTGGAGTACCACAGGGTTCAGTTCTTGCACCAGTGATGTTTATTGTCTACATAAATGATCTACCAGTTGGTATACAGAATTATATGAACATGTTTGCTGATGATGCTTAGATAATAGGAAGGATAAGAAATTTAGATGATTGTCATGCCCTTCAAGAAGACCTGGACAAAATAAGTATATGGAGCACCACATGGCAAATGGAATTTAATGTTAATAAATGTCATGTTATGGAATGTGGAATAGGAGAACATAGACCCCACACAACCTATATATTATGTGAGAAATCTTTAAAGAATTCTGATAAAGAAAGATATCTAGGGGTGGTTCTAGATAGAAAACTATCACCTGAGGACCACATAAAGAATATTGTGCAAGGAACCTATGCTATGCTTTCTAACTTCAGAATTGCTTTTAAATACATGGATGGCAATACACTAAAGAAATTGTTCATGACTTTTGTTAGGCCAAAGCTAGAATATGCAGCTGTTGTTTGGTGCCCATATCTTAAGAAGCACATCAACAAACTGGAAAAGGTGCAACGACATGCTACTAAGTGGCTCCCAGAACTGAAGGGTAAGAGCTACGAGGAGAGGTTAGAAGCATTAAATATGCCAAAACTAGAAGACAGAAGAAAAAGAGGTGATATGATCACTACATACAAAATAGTAACAGGAATTGATAAAATCAACAGGGAAGATTTCCTGAGACCTGGAACTTCAAGAACAAGAGGTCATAGATTTAAACTAGCTAAACAAAGATGCCGAAGAAATATAAGAAAATTCACCTTCGCAAGTAGAGTGGTAGACGGTTGGAACAAGTTGGGGGAGAAGGTGGTGGAGGCCAAGACCGTCAGTAATTTCAAAGCGTTATATGACAGAGTGCTGGGAAGACGGGACACCACGAGCATAGCTCTCATCCTGTAACTACACTTCGGTAATTACACTCACTCACTCACTCACTCTGGCTGTCTATTCCCCAACACAATGAATTAAGTAATTTGCTGAAAATTAGTTATAACGTTGTTAATATATTGCAAATAAAGTGCGTTTCTCTTATTGTTAAAGCAATATATCTACAGGGTGTTGATTTTGTGGATGATGGCAGCGCCGACAGTTGCTGGGCTCGGCCACCATGTCCTCAGCTAAATCCCCAGGAAGAATCACTTGTGTTCCAGCAAATTGATATTGATCATTATATTGGTAAGTGGTGAAAAGTGAACTGTAGTCCCTCTTTTGTTTTCAAAGACTGTCAAGAAATTTGTATTTGTATTACTACATTTTTGTCTATCAATTAACTAATCAAACTATAAGAATAGTATTGGCTTATAGACTTGCTAGTGCAAGAGAAATTGAACCAGGTTTATAAATAATAATCAATTTTGTTGTTTAAACCAGTGTATTTTATTTCCATAGCAATGCTACTTCTGCAGTTTATGGTCTTCCACTAAATTTTTCAGTCTTAACAAATCATTAATGTTGCATGTATATTGATTTCTGGGGGAAGCCCCTTGTGGCTCACTGAAGCTATCATCTCCGGTGTGACATCTACTTGGTGCCATCAGTAGTGGAGTTCTCTGGCCTACCAGGGACCCAGCACCAGGACTTGGTCCCCCACAGTGGCACAGGGACTGTAACATTTATATATCAAGTTATTTATGCCACTACTGAGGAAGGCACCCAGAAACTCAACGAGTGAAAACAAACTACACCTGGCTGCCTCTAAGACCTGCAGACTTGAAAATGGCCATAGAACTCCCAAAACTATGTACACAAACGATCGAAAATGTTATAAAACTATCTCTCGCTCGTTCACCCCACCCTCCTCATTTGGGAAAAGGAGGGGGGAAACAGGCCATGGCTCACAAGCTACTCCACCATCAGTTCTCCTCTGATGTGTTACTGGTGTCTGCAACAACTGTTGCAGACACTAGTTGTTGTCTGCAACTGTTGCTCTGGCCCCGATGTTTTTTCTGTGGGTGTTTTCTGTGGGGAGCCCGGGAGCCCAGTCAGCTCCCTGAAGTTATTCGAACTGATGTGTGTGTCATGTCTGGTTTTCCCACAGCATCGCTGGCGACGTAGGACCTTCCAGAAATCACAAAAAAAGGCACCTGGCCTACAATAATATTGTCTAGGGGTTAGGGAAAGTTAATAAAAATGTTACCAGTTTACTGGGGCACAATTACACACATGACACTAATACACACACACACACACACACACACACACACACACACACACACACACACACACACACACACACACACACACACACACACACACACATAGTTAGGAAGAGTCATGGTCAGTGTGTGGTTTTTATTGGACAAGAGCTATGACGAGAGGTTAGAGGCATTAAATATGCAAAAACTAGAAGATAGAAGAAAAAGAGGCGATATGATCACTACTTACAAAATAGTAAAAGGAATTGATAAAATCGACAGGGAAGATTTCCTGAGACGTGGAACTTCAAGAACAAGAGGTCATAGATTTAAACTAGCTAAACACAGATGCCGAAGAAACGTAAGAAAATTCACCTTCGCAAATAAAATAAAAAACAAATAAAAAATAAAAAAGCAAAAAACAAATAAAAAAGCAGTATGAGGACATGTTTAGCACTCCAATAAACAACATGAAAGTAGAAGATCCAGACAATTTCTTTATGCGGGATATCCAAACCCCTGTAAATATAACTGATATCAACACGAGCGCACTAAATTTTGAAAGAGAAATTGAAAACATGCCCATGCACTCGGCCCCAGGTCCAGACTCATGGAATTCAATATTTATAAAGAAATGCAAAGTGCCGGTAGCACAGGCACTCAGTATAGTGTGGAGGAAGAGCTTGGACACGGGGGAGATACCAGATGCACTTAAAGTAGCAGACATAGCCCCTCTACACAAGGGAGGGAGCAAAGCATTGGCAAAGAATTATAGACCAGTTGCACTAACATCGCACATAATAAAAGTATTTGAGAGAGTGATTAGGAGTCAGGTCACCAATTTCATGGAGACCAATGACCTTCACAACCCAGGCCAACATGGATTTCGAGCGGGAAGATCGTGCCTCTCACAGCTACTTGAGCACTACGATAAAGTCACTGAGGCATTAGAAGAAAAACAGAATGCTGATGTGATATACACGGACTTCGCAAAGGCTTTCGACAAATGTGACCATGGCGTGATAGCACACAAAATGAAGTCAATGGGAATAACCGGTAAAGTAGGACGCTGGATACTCAGTTTTCTGTCAAATAGGACTCAGCGAGTAACGGTCAACCATATAAAATCTAGTCCAAGTGCAGTTAAAAGCTCTGTACCTCAGGGTACAGTCCTTGCACCGCTGCTTTTCCTTATTCTTATATCAGATATAGACAAAAATACAAGTCACAGCTTCGTATCATCCTTTGCAGACGACACAAAAATCAGTATGAAAATTACCTCGGCTGAAGACATTGAAAAACTTCAAGCTGATATTAATAAAGTTTTCGACTGGGCATCAGAAAATAATATGATGTTTAACAGTGACAAATTTCAGGTACTCAGGTACGGTAAGAATGAGGACCTTAAACATAATACAGGGTACAAAACACAATCAAATGTGCCCATAGTAGGAAAACAACATGTAAAGGATTTGGGAATAATGATGTCTGACGACCTAACGTTTAGGGAGCATAACCAAGCAAATATTGCGACAGCCAGAAAAATGATAGGATGGATTACGAGAACTTTCAAATCCAGGGATCCCATCACAATGGTTGTACTCTTCAAGTCACTTGTGCTGTCCCGTCTTGAGTACTGTTCAGTACTCACTTCCCCCTTCAGAGCAGGAGAGATTGCTGAAATAGAGGGAATACAGAGAACATATACAGCACGTATAGACGCGATAAAGCACCTAAATTATTGGGATCGTCTCAAAGCTCTCCAAATGTACTCACTAGAAAGAAGACGAGAGAGATATCAAATAATATACACCTGGAAGATACTGGAGGGCCAGGTCCCAAATCTACACAGTAAAATAACAACGTACTGGAGTGAACGATATGGAAGAAAATGCAGAATAGAACCAGTGAAGAGCAGGGGTGCCATAGGCACAATCAGAGAACACTGTATAAACATCAGAGGTCCGCGGTTGTTCAACGTCCTCCCAGCAAGCATAAGAAATATTGCCGGAACAACCGTGGACATCTTCAAGAGGAAACTAGATTTATTCCTCCAAGGAGTTCCGGACCAGCCAGGCTGTGGTGGGTATGTGGGCCTGCGGGCCGCTCCAAGCAACAGCCTGGTGGACCAAACTCTCACAAGTCAAGCCTGGCCTCGAGCCGGGCTTGGGGAGTAGAAGAACTCCCAGAACCCCATCAACCAGGTATCAACCAGGTAAATAGAGTGGTAGACGGTTGGAACAAGTTAAGTGAGAAGGTGGTGGAGGCCAAAACCGTCAGTAGTTTCAAAGCGTTATATGACAAAGAGTGCTGGGAAGACGGGACACCACGAGCGTAGCTCTCATCCTGTAACTACACTTAGGTAATTACACTTAGGTAATTACACACACACACACACACACACACACACACACACACACACACACAGGAAGGAAGATTGTGATCTTAGTAATCTACAATCCCCCACCAAACAGTAGAAGACCCAGGCAGAAGTATGATGACAACAACAAGGCATGCATAGATGAACTGCAGAAGGCAGCAACACTAGCCCACAGAATGAGAGCGAAGCTGCTGGTCATGGGGACCTAAATCATGGAGAGATAAATTGGGAATCAAGGAATCCCCATGGAGGGGACGAAACGTGGGGAGCAAAATTAGTAGATGTTATAGACAGGAATTTCCTAACACAGCATGTGAAGGAAGACACAAGGGAAAGAGGAGGAGATGCACCGAGCCTATTAGACCTGATTTTCACCCAGAACGTAGAAGATATCGAGAATTTGGAGCATGAAATACCTCTAGGGGCCAGTGACCATTGTGTCCTAGTCTTTGACTACATGATGGAATTCAAACTTATGACGATGGGACAAGAGATCTGGGAAAGGAGAGTTGACTACAGGAAAGGGGACTATAGGAGGATAAGGGACTATCTGGGAGAAGTGCAGTGGGAGGAAGAAATTAGAGGAAAACAGTCCAAGATATGATGGACCTAGTCATACAGAAATGCCAAGAGGCGAGGCGAAGAGAGATTTATACCAACAGTAAAGGGAAAAAATAAGAAGGAATATAATAACCTTGGTTTAATAGACAGTGTCAGGAAGCAAAAAAGGCAGCAGGCGGGAGTGGAGGAAGTTCAGAAGACAAAGGACAGAGGACAACAGGATCAGATGCAACAGAGCTAGGAACGATTACATTAACATAAGACGAACATCGGAAGGGACTAT
>WNGS01167008.1:0-10483 GCA_020271785.1 Procambarus virginalis | reverse complement strand
TGTGTGTGTGTGTGTGTGTGTGTGTGTGTGTGTGTGTGTGTGTGTGTGTGTGTGTAATTACCTAAGTGTAGTTACAGGATGAGAGCTACCTCGTGGTGTCCCGTCTTCCCAGCACTCTTTGTCATATAACGCTTTGAAACTACTGACGGTCTTGGCCTCCACCACCTTCTCACCTAACTTGTTCCAACCATCTACCACTCTGTTTGCGAAAGTGAATTTTTTATATTTCTTCGGCATTCGTGTTTAGCTAGTTTAAATCTATGACCTCTTGTTCTTAAGTTCCAGGTCTCAGGAAATCTTCCCTATCGATTTTATCAATTCTTGTTACTATTTTGTATGTAGTGATCATATCACCTCTTTTTTCTTCTGTCTTCTAGTTTTGGCAATTTAATGCCTCTAACCTCTCCTCGTAGCTCTTGCCCTTCAGTTCTGGGAGCCACTTAGTAGCATGTCTTTGCACCTTTTCCCAGTTTGTTGATGTGCTTCTTAAGATATGGGCACCACACAACCGACTACATATTCACACACACACACACACCACACACCACACACACACACACACACACACACACACACACACACACACACACCACACCACACACCACACCACACAACAACACACACACACGCACACACGCCACACACACACACACACAACACACACCACCACACACACACACACACACACACACACACAGTGTGTGTGTGTGTGTGTACTAACCTAGTTGTACTCACCTAGTTGTGCTTGCGGGGGTTGAGCTCTGGCTCTTTGGTCCCGCTCTCAACCATCAATCAACAGGTGTTCAGGTTCCTGAGCCTATTGGGCTCTATCATATCTACACTTGAAACTAGGTATGGAGTCAGCCTCCACCACATCACTTCCTAATGCATTCCATTTGTCAACCAACCACTCTGACACTAAAAAAGTCTTTCTAATATCTCTGTGGCTCATATGGGTACTCAGATTCCACCTGTGTCCCCTAGTGCGTGTGCCCCTTGTGTTAAATAGCCTGTCTTTATCAACCCTGTCCGATTCCCTTGAGAATCTTGAATGTGGTGACACACACACACACACACACAGTTGTGATCAGACAGCCGCGGAGGTCAGAAGGGTCTGGGAAGCTCTTGCGTAGCTAGTGAATTGGGAGGGATAATCAGTGTATATGCGTATATGAGTGTATATGAGTGATTGAATAACTAGTAAGCTCACTCAAACCACAAGAAAGTGAAGAAAAACAGTAGAAACAGCACCACTGAAAATAAGTGTTGAGTACATCGTGGTATTGTGAAATTGTGGAGCCGAAATTGTGGAGCCGGAGTGACCTCACCACTAGTGACCTCACCAGCTGTGACGCGGGACGCAGCGACCTCACATCTTGACCAGCCGCGTGGAGTACTTTCTCGCCTGTTTGTGCTGCAGATTGTGCAAGGTATTGAGGAGCGCCTTTTTTGGCTAGGTTGTTACTGCAATGACAAGATCAGGAAGGGGTTCAAGGTCAATCACCAGCAGGGATGAGGAGGAGGACAGATTTATAGACAAATTAATAGGGAAATTTGTAGAGAGAAGGAGCGATTGGATGGTGGATCTAATCCAAGGGATTAAAAGCGAGTTATTTCAGCAAATACAGGAAGCGGTAGAGAGGCAGAAACAAGAACTTATGCTCTATATTCAGGAAGAGATTAGGAAGGGAAGAGAGGACTGGGAGAGGGAATGTGCTCGGATCACAAACGAATTAGGAAGGATTAACAGCATGGCTAAGGACAGAGGATTAGTGGGGGATGGGTTAGTGACTGCGGTTGGGATGGAGAATCCCCAGGGGACAGGCTACCAGCATGACAATGAATTACTGAGGAGACGGTCTATTATAATACATGGATTATTCGAATCTGGGGCACCAACAAGACAAGATAGAATAGAGACGGAAAAATATGAATTGCATGAGATATTGAGATGTATTGGAGCAGGAATGGCAGAACACGAGGTGGATATCAGCCGCCGGGTTGGACCTTACAATTGTACCAAGAATAGGCCTGTTCTGGTACAATTCTCCAATGAGGAGGCTGTGGAGTACATAATGAGGAACAAGCATTTACTCAGAGGAAGTGAAACCCATTACAATGTGTTTATAGAGAGGTTTATGACGAAAGATGAGCAAATAGCCTACAAGAATAGGTGGCAAGCACGACACCGAACTAGCTCTCAGGTAGTCTCACCTCCCAGGTCACATCCCAGGTCACCCCCCAGGTCACATCCCAGGTCACCCCCCAGGTCGCATCATCCCCAACTCAGCCCTCCTATACCTCCCCCCTGCCTCAGCCCCCCAAAACCCCCCTGCTTCATCACCCCAAAACCCCCCTGTCCCTTCCACATTTGCACCTCCCCAACGATTCCCCTGCCCCTGCTACATCACACCTGTCAACGACCCCAGTGGGTCAAGCCATGCCCTCCCCAAACCCACCTTCCCATCCCCCCTCCCCTACTACCCCTTCCTACACCCCTGCCCCTTCTCTTCCACTGCACCCCTCTTACACTCACCCCCAAACCCCACCCAACCCTCACCCCTCCTATGCACCTTCAGCCCACATTTAACCCCCTCACCTTGTGACCCCCTAACACCTTCCCCCATCTCCCTCTTCCCCTCTTCTACCCCAAAACCCCCACCTACCCCCGATTCCCCCCTAACTAATACACCCTCTCTTCCACTCCCAGCACCCATGCTCCATTCTCCTCTCAGCCCTCTGTCCTCAATATCCCTCTCCCCCCCAACCTCTCAACCTCTATCTGACTCTCAGTCTCACTCTATTTCTCAACCCCCCATGCTATTCAGACCCCTAACTTTCAGACCCATTATGCCCTTCCTACCCCCCTAGATGCCCAGACCCCATTCGCCTACCAGGCACTCCCAGGCACCCCCCTAGCACCCCCCCATTCACCCCCACAGCCCCCACTCGCCCCCCAGACACCCCCCAGTCCCCCCCAGACCCCCGGTGAAAGGGGGAACTCTGACACCCGAGTTTCCAAGAAGAGTCTCAAGGTTTGGTACACCAATGCTGATGGGGTAGCCAATAAAGCAGAAGAGATAAAAGAAAGAGTTAGTGAGGCAGACCCAGACATAGTGGCAATAGTGGAAACTAAAATAAATGACATGATCTCGGATGCAATCTTTCCGGAGGGGTACCAGGTGATAAGAAAAGAAAGGACACAGAGACAGGGAGGAGGAGTGGCACTCCTAATAAAGCGGAAATGGAAGTTTGATGAGCTGGAAAATCCGGGTACCAATGAAAGCACGAGCTCCATACATGGAACTCTGACAGTGGATGGGAAGAAGATTGTAATCTTGATACTCTACAATCCCCCACCAAACAGTAGAAGGCCCAGGCAGGAGTACGAGGACAGCAACAAGGCATGTATAGATGAACTGCAGAGGGCAGCAACAATAGCGCATAGAATGAAGGCGAAGCTACTGGTCATGGGGGACCTAAATCACGGAGAGATAGATTGGGAAACGAGGAATCCCCATGGCGGGGAGGAGACCTGGGGAGCGAAGCTGGTAGACGTTATTGACAGGAATTTCCTAACACAGCATGTGAAGGAAGATACTAGGGAAAGAGGAGGGGATACGCCCAGCCTATTAGATCTCATTTTCACCCAGAATGTAGAAGACATCGAGCAGTTGGAACATGAAATACCACTAGGAGCCAGTGACCATTGTGTCCTAGTCTTTGACTACATGATGGAGCTTAAAATTGTGACCAACGGTCAAGAGGTACGGGAAAGGAGACTTGATTACAGAAAAGGGGACTACAGAAGGATAAGGGACTACCTGGGAGAAGTGCAGTGGGAGGAAGAACTTAGAGGAAAAACAGTGCAAGGTATGATGAACCAAGTCATATTGAAATGCAAGGAGGCTGAAGAGAGATTTATTCCAACAATAAAGGAAAAAAGCAGGAGGGAATATAATAACCCATGGTTTAATAGACAATGTCAGGAAGCAAAGGTGAGAAGCAGGAGGGAGTGGAGGAAGTACAGAAGACAAAGGACAGAGGACAACAGGATTAGATGTAACAGAGCTAGGAATGATTACATTAACATAAGACGAGTGTCGGAAAGAAATTATGAGAATGATATTGCAGTCAAAGCGAAAAAGCAACCTAAATTACTACATAGCCATATAAGAAGGAAGATGTCGGTAAATGACCAAGTGACAAGACTGAGGAAAACAGAAGGGGCATATACAGAAAGCGACAAGGAAATCTGCGAGGTACTGAATGCAAATTTCCATGGAGTGTTCACAACCGAGCCTGAGCAGCTCCCATTGTTAGAAGCGATTACCCTAGATGAAAGACTATCAGATATAGAGGTGACAGCAGAGGAGGTAATGAAACAGTTGACAACACTGGATGCAAATAAAGCTGTTGGACCAGACAAAGTATCACCGTGGATACTTAAAGAGGCAGCGCAGGCTCTCAGCGTGCCTCTGGCAATGATCTTTAATGAGTCACTTATGTCGGGAGAATTGCCCAGTTGCTGGAAGGAGGCAAATGTCGTACCGATTTTCAAGAAAGGTGATAGGGAGGAGGCACTTAACTACAGACCCGTATCATTGACAAGCATCCCCTGCAAAATACTTGAAAGAATAATTAGGCTAAGACTTGTTGAGCACCTGGAGAGCATTGGGTTTGTAAACAAGCACCAACATGGGTTCTGGACAGGGAAATCATGCCTAACAAACCTTTTAGAATTCTATGATAAAGTAACAAGGATAAGGCAGGACAGAGAAGGCTGGGCAGACTGCATATTTCTTGACTGCCAAAAGGCCTTTGATACAGTACCGCACATGAGACTGCTATACAAACTTGAGAGGCAGGCAGGAGTAAGCGGAAAGGCCCTAGAATGGGTGAAGAACTACCTAACAGGAAGGAGCCAGAGGGTAATGGTAAGGGGCGAGAAGTCGGACTGGCGAACAGTAACAAGTGGAGTACCTCAAGGATCGGTGCTGGGACCAATCCTCTTTCTAATTTACGTAAATGACATGTTTACAGGAGTGGAATCATACATGTCAATGTTTGCGGATGACGCAAAATTAATGAGAAGAGTTGTGACAGACGAGGATTGTAGGATCCTCCAAGAGGACTTAAACAGGTTGCAGAGATGGTCAGGGAAATGGCTACTGGAGTTTAACACCAGTAAATGTAAAGTTATGGAAATGGGATCAGGTGATAGGAGACCAAAGGGACAGTACACAATGAAGGGGAACAGCCTACCTGTAACGATTCGAGAAAGAGATCTGGGAGTGGATGTGACACCTAATCTAACTCCTGAGGCACATATAAATAGGATAACGACAGCAGCGTACTCTACACTGGCGAAAATTAGAACTTCATTCAGAAACCTAAATGAGGAGGCTTTTAGGGCGCTTTACACTGCCTACGTGAGACCCGTCTTAGAGTATGCCGCGCCATCATGGAGCCCCCACCTGAAGAAACACATAAGGAAACTGGAGAAGGTTCAGAGGTTTGCGACGAGGCTTGTCCCAGAGTTACGAGGGATGGGATATGAAGAGCGTCTGAAGGAACTGAACCTTACGACACTAGAGAAAAGAAGGGAGAGAGGAGATATGATAGGGACATATAAAATACTCAGGGGAATTGACAAAGTGGAAATAGATGAAATGTTCACACGTAATAATAACAGAACGAGGGGACATGGTTGGAAACTGGAAACTCAGATGAGTCACAGGAAGTTAGGAAGTTTTCTTTTAGCGTGAGAGTAGTGGAAAAATGGAATGCACTTGGGGAACAGGTTGTGGAAGCAAATACTATTCATACTTTTAAGACTAGGTATGATAGGGAAATGGAACAGGAGTCATTGCTGTAAACAACCGATGGCTGGAAAGGCGGGATCCAAGAGTCAATGCTCGATTCTGCAAGCACAAATAGGTGAGTACAAATATGTGAGTACACACACACACAGAGCAGAGGAAGCATACAGAGCTCAGAGGAAAGACGGTTCAAGACATGATGGACTACCACACAGAAGTGTAAGGAGGCAGCAGACAAGTACGTCCCAGTCCAAAAGGAAAAAATGAAATGGAAATGAGAAACCCATGGTTTAATCAGAGTTGCAAGCTAGCAAAGCAGCTAAGTAAAAGGGCATGGAGAAACTATAGAAAAAACAGAACACTAGAGAGCACAGAATGATACCAGAGCGCCAGGAATGAATACGTCAAGGTGAGAAGAGAGGTAGAGAGGCAATATGAGAATGACATAGCGAGCATGGCAAAGACTCAACCCAAACTGCTGCATAGCCAAATCAGGAGGAAAACAACAGTGAAGGAACAGGTAATGAAACTGAGGAAAGAGGCAGAAAGATTGACTACAAACGACAGGGAAGTGTGCGAGGAACTCAGTAAGAAATTCCAGGAAGTCTTCACCTCAGAGCAAGGAGAAGTCATAGAGATAAGGGAGGGAACATTTAACCCAGACACCACTAGAGGAGTTTGAGATTAACAGTGGGGAGGTGAGGAAGCATCTGCTAGATTTGGACGTGACTGTCAGGAAACCGACACACTCATACACAAATAGTATAGTCTTCCCTTAACAGTATCCTCTTAAAATTAGAGAATGGGAGACTCCGTGACGTCATCGACGTCGCCGCAGTATTTACATTATTAAACCACTGTTCATACAAAAGTTTAATGTCTAAATTGAATAAAAAAGTGTTCAATAAGACTGAATATAATTATTAACACCAAAATATAGCTTGATTCCCTTGTTAACGTAAATTTAACTTAGAAGTAGAACCACAATATTGGAACAAGAGAGGCAGAGCGTCTCTTACAGACGCCACGCTCAGACGTAAACAATAACAAAGCAGCCTTACGCTGCACACATGGCTCCAGAGTTGGTTTAACACCTAGACACCTATTTACGTGTCAACAACCAGCCACACAGCCTATCAACAACTACAACAACGATTGTATCTGGCTTACCAAGTATTTGTTTATTATTCTAGTGCACTGTTTAATAGCAAAGATAAGTCGGTTATGATATATGGGAAACACCCCAACCATGTACGTGTACCCCACTTTTACAGCCCTCACATACCATGTTATACCTGTATTGATATGTTCAGGGAACAGATATTAACTCTTTGCATCCCATACAGGTAAAATTGTGACTTGGAACAGCAAGTAGCTGAGCAGTAGAACTATGCACATGTACCTAGCTGTTGCCAGCCTTGTAGGCCTCCACAGCCGCCATTGGCACCATGAGGCACAGGGCCACACCCACATAGATGCTAACATGACACAGCCTTAGCAGGCCCTTACTACAGGCTCAGATAAGGCCATTCTAGTTATATTGTAGTAGTAGTATTCATAACTAGTAATAATTATTGAAATAATAGTAGATTAGACCACCATATGTGGTATGATATAAAATTATAATAATAAGTTAGGTAAACAATTGATAGTTTAAGAAGGAGCCATTACAAAGTGGTTTAAGCTACAAATTGTCCCCCCAATTTGTGTGAGATTAATTTCAGGCAGTTTTAACAAGTACATACAGTCCACTCAATTTCTTACCTACTAAGAAAATTAAGATAAACTTTAATTTATTGAAGTCAATTAAAAGGAAATATACTGCCTGGAGTTTTTACCACATAAATTATGGTCCTTTGAACCTAGATGATTATTACAGTTAACCAGTAGGTACATTGCATCTAGTTATAAAATCTGATATACATTAGTAGTGCAATATTATAGCAGAAAGACATTGCTATATTTACATTTTCTAGCCTAACTTTTCAATCTCATAGCAAGCAAAACTACAACAAAGCACTATTATTGTTCTGAGGCCTGTGCCAAAGAACTATTGTGCCCTTTTCATTACAAGAGGTTGATAAGAGGCTACTTTACTTATAAGTTACTTATAAATGTTTTTGTAATTTAAGTATAAACATTACTTTAATATTGCACCAAGTAACATAAAATTTACTGCATACCACATTATTTACAGCAAATTCTTGCACAAGGGTAGGACATTTTAGGCTGGTGTTGTACAGCAACCTAGTTTAATTTATTGTGCTAACCTGGTGTAAGGGTAAGAATTTTTTACACTTGTCTAGAGTTGAACATATATTACACCTAGCAAGTACATATTTTTTATGCAGTATTCATGACAACCCGAGTTGTGTTGTCAACCTGATATTCATACGTATATTATAGGTATAATTTAACTATAATCATATCACCTTTGAGTGTTAACCTGTGTCTGTGTACCAACCAAGAGTGATAATGAAGGGCTAGCTTGCGGAATACCAGCATTGATACAGGCTTACCACTCAAATTATAGCGTGTATGATTATACAGTAGTATATTTTTTAAATGATAAACAGCTCTAGTTCGGAAACTAGTTGCTTACTAATTCAAGTGCCAAATAGTTAAAAGTCCATACGGCTAGCAAGTACTTCCAAGATGTCTACACTCCAAATGTAAAATTACCCTTAAGGCCTTAAAGGGGGATCTCACAAGGTAGATTAACAAATGTGAAGACATGAGTAATCAAACTCCAGTTAATTATGCAGCACTGGAAAACTATCTTAAGCTTACACGGAACAAATATGACCGTGTGTTGCAACAAATGAACAATATCAAGATTTACTTAACGTTAACAGTATGATGAAGATACGATGAAACAACTTCTCCAAGAACACTCTGATTATNTTATGTGGGACGTTAGTGCAACTGGTCTATAATTCTTTGCCAATGCTTTGCTACCACCCTTGTGTAGAGGGGCTATGTCTGCTGCTTTAAGCGC
Source organism: Procambarus virginalis (assembly GCA_020271785.1). Classification (NCBI taxonomy): domain Eukaryota; kingdom Metazoa; phylum Arthropoda; class Malacostraca; order Decapoda; family Cambaridae; genus Procambarus; species Procambarus virginalis. Next base: position 1,663 of record WNGS01167008.1, on the reverse strand, counting down.
ATCTGGTATCTCTCCCGTGTCCAAGCTCTTCCTCCACACTATACTGAGTGCCTGTGCTACTGGCACTTTGCATTTCTTTATAAATATTGAATTCCATGAGTCTGGACCCGGGGCTGAGTGCATGGGCATATTGTCAATTTCTCTTTCAAAATCTGCTACGCTCGTGTTGATATCAGTTATATTTACAGGTGTTTGGATATCATTCATAAAGAAATTGTCCGAATCTTCAACTTTCATGCTGTGTATCGGAGTGCTAAACATGTCCTCATACTGCTTTTTTAGGATTTCACTAATTTCTTTGTCATTCTCAGTGTATGAACTTTCACCAATACGAATAGGTCCAATACTGGCAGTGGTTTTCGCTTTTGATTAGCATATGTGAAGAAATATTTAGTTTTTTCTTTATTTCTTGAATTGCTTTCTGTTCTAGTTGCCTTTCTTCAGTCTGATAGGAATGCTTCAGTCTCTGTTCGATTTCTTCAATCTCCCTGTTTAAATTATTCCTTCTTTGTATAGAGAGTCTTGTCTGCTTAAGCATTTCCGTTAATTTCTTCCTTCTTTTGTAATGTCGTCTGCGTTCTCTTTCTACATTTGACCTCTTTCTGGCTTTCCTCAAAGGAACATGTTTCAGACATGTTCAGGTGTAGGGTTGCTGGGTTAGTACACTTGCCACCACACCCGCCACCCAGCAAGGCTGCACCACATCACTAACAAGGGACACTCCAGTCACAATGCGGAACATGGACACAAGTGGACCACAGTTCATGATGGAAGTTACAGGTTTTATTGTTGAAGGCAGGGGGGATGGGGACGGTGAAGGCAGCGTTGGGGGGGCTGTGAAGGTAGGGGGGGCGGTGAAGGCAGTGGGGGGGGGGGCTGTGAAGGTAGGGGTGACGGGGGGGAGGGGAGAACATGACTGGGGTAGACCAACATGGCCGCCAACAGGAAGAAAAGCGTGACACACCGTCTTGAGTGTCGACAGGCTGGGTGTCTCAGGCTCTTCCAGGGAGGGGCCAAGAGCCTCGACCCTCACTCCCGGAACCCGAACACCAAGCCGCTCCCCCACCACCAGTGTGGCGAGGCGAAGGCTAGTGTTGAGGGGCAGGGATTGGCGAGGCATGTGGGGGTGGGGGGGAAGGAGACGAGGGCGAAACTAATGGCGAGGAAGAGAAGACAAGTTACAACCACTAACACAAACTTTATCACAACTAACTAGAGAAAAGCATCATAAGTAAGGAGGAGACTGATTCATTTATGAGCTGCTAAACTTTCCTGAAGGCCTAAACTTTCAAGTAATCCATAGATAACCTGCTTCACGTCTGAAGCAGAGTTTGAACATTAAAAAGTCTTAAACACGTTTTACACTAGTGGATTAGTCTGCATACACTATCTAGAATACGGTAAACTGGTCTACCGTATGAAGCTTTCCTTTAACTCATCCCAACATACGCTCACTGCTTCACATACCCGACGGTTACTGTACTAAGACCATTATCGCAGTAACTGTCAAGTTAATTGAATATATTCCTTAGGTTTCTTGTTAACATTGACTCATACAGTGGTGATACAGTCTCGTTCAATGGCGATACAGTCTCGTACAGTGGCGATACAGTCCTGTACAGTGGCGATACAGTCCTGTACAGTGGTGATACAGTCCTGTACA
>WNGS01167007.1:17593-28994 GCA_020271785.1 Procambarus virginalis | reverse complement strand
ATATATATATATATATATATATATATATATATATATATATATATATATATATATATATATATATATATATTGCCGTTTTCATATGGGGCATGTATCAGCCTGTGGTCTGTATGTCTTTCAGCAGTCAATAAGTAGTTAAAGGTGTAAACTCTTTATATATAAATAATTTGGCCAGGGAGGGTAGCCTTTGGGGCGTGGGTCATCTCTGTTGGGAGTTTGACACATAACTGGACTACATGACTGCGTTGCCACGACACCATACCCAGCACTCCCCCACCACCCCCACTCACGTCCCCCCCCTACACATAGCACTACAAGACCTGTTTAATAGCATTTAGCATCACTCAGTAAACTCAAAGTCAGTATAAGCGTTTACTGAATGAGGAACATTTTACATCTTAAAAAGGTGACTACCAGTCTTGCAATTGTTTCTGTTCTATCAATCAGGGCAGTCATCACCTCAGTAAACTCAGTCAAAGTTAGTAAGTAAGCGTTTACTGAATGAGAGAAATAATTTTACATCAGTTAAAAGGTGACTACAAGTCCTCAATTTTTTCAATCAAATCTAATCAGTGCCAGCATCACTCACTAAACTCAGTCAAAGTCAGTAAGAAAGTGTTACTGGCTGAGGCAAACATTTTACATCTTAAAAAGGTGACTAGCAGTCTTCAATTTATTTCTTCTATCAATCAAATCAGTGGCAGCATCACTCAGTAAACTCAAAGTCATTAAGTTAGCATTTTACTGAATGAGGGAAACATTTTACAACTTAAAAGGTGTCTACCAGTCTTAAATATTTTCCGACTTAATGAAATTGCTCCTACCATCACTCAGTAACTCAGAAAAGGCAGTCAGTCCATCAGTCAGTCAGGCAAACATCAATTATTACAGTGGACTGAAGACTCTAATATGCTATGGGGATAGGACAACTTTTAGTTGAAATTTCTTAGACTGACTTGATGAATAGGTTCTACCATCACTCAGTAAATCAGTAAAGGCAGATAGTCAGTCAGTCAGTCAAACAGCAACAGTGGACTGAAAACTCTATTATGCTATGGAATAGGACAACTTTTAGCTTAAATTTCTTAGACTGACATGATGAAATAGCTTCTACCATTACTCAGTAAAGGCAGTCAGCCAGACAGTAAAGCAGCACCAGTGGACTGAAGACTCTAATATGCTATCACATCTTAATATAATATTAACTTGTATTGAGTGGTCGCCGGTTATCAGCCTACATGCCTTTCACGTAACTTTTTTTGTCAAACATGAGTTAGTGAACTGAAGACTGTATCAGGCTAAAATCTTAGTCTTATTATTATTATATTATATATATATATTATATATATATATATATATATATAATATTATATATATATATTATATATATATATATATATATATATATATATATATATATATATATATATATATATATAAACCTGATAATATACTATAAACCAAGAAGACTTCCGAATCCTTATCAAAAACAGCCCGAAGCGACAGAGAACCCTCTACAGCAGTCAAGCGTTGTATACATGTAGACTTGCCCCCGAAGGATGTAACCTTTAATCTAAGTACATAGGTATGACGTCGACCAAGCTGACGAGGCGTTGACATGCCATCTTCAATCCGGTGCCCCTAGGAATCACATGAGACAAGCCCATGACATCACCCTAACAAGAGAAATGTTGAACAAAAATTCATGCATAATAGACAAACCCAAGATGCAAGAAGATTACAAATTCTTGAAGCAATTCACATAAGAATAGAACAACCTACAATGAACACCCAAATCACGGAGCTATTTACTCTACTCACAATGAGAGTAAGGACAAGACCAGAACATAACGATGCCAACACAGAAGACAATGTTCAACATAACAGGCCAATTACACTGGAATAATCTTTGTATGTAGATACCAGCTGCCTCGTATGGGCCAATAGGCGTTCTGCGGTTACCTCTATTCTTATGTTCATATGTTTCACCCCACATTTATCCCTAATGTATCCCCCTATGTTTTCACCTATATTGTCTTATCACCTGACCCAGTGCGGGTATAAAATCAACCACATTGTAAAATTTCTTCACTTGAGAATGAACCATGGAGGTTCGAAACGTTGTGCAAATTGTATAAATAAGTGTAATACATTCTATAGTAATTCACCTCTTTTCTTCACCCGGAAATTACGAAAATGAGTTTTGGAGAAGTCCTATTTCAGCTAAGCCCTGATGCTAAGAAAATAGTTAGAGGGATAGAAGCCCTAAATCAGAAGATAGTAAATACAGAATATGCGTTCATATCCAATGAGACATGTTTAAAAGAAAACCTGCTGCCAGTATACACCAATATATATATATATATATATATATATATTATATATATATATATATATATATATATATATATATATATATATATATATATATATATATATATATATATATATATATATATTTTAAATTCGCTTGTTCATTATCACAGAGTTCAAGACTTGCTCATTCTAAGGCCGGCATCAACTAAAATGGAAACATTAAGCATAGAGACTAAGACCTTGAACTCAGGCTACGAGATTCAAATCATTGCTTCTGTGTGTTCTACATCTCGTAACGTAACGGGAGCAACATGCAAACAACTTTCTATTACTGTGTGACTGTTTTTTTTCATTTCTTGTAACACAGTCAATGTAACGTAATGTGTGACAATAAACTTTCTGCTGCCCAAATAAATAGCATGTCTAGACAATCCTTCATACCCTCTACATCCAACACCAATAATATTTAGTGTTGTGTATCTGTTTTTCAGTTCTTGTCCCTCAGTCAATGTAACGTTACGCGGAAAACCTGGCGTTCTTCTGTCCAAATAAATATCATTGAAATGTGTACGTGTCTACTCAATCTCCCTCGCCTCTATATCAAACACCATCACCAAATATTACTGTGCAGTCCTTGTAACACACAATGTCATTAGCGCTGTCTGTCTGTCTCTCTCTCTGTCAACCCCACAGTGGTTTAACTCTCAGCTGTGGTCGACGCACGCCTGCTCTCATCTCAGGTTGCCTACCCACACATCCGTCATCACATGCCCTCTCGTCCATCATACGTCATTTCCCAATCCCCGTTGTTCGTCTGTCTACATTTCTCCTCAAACACACCAGTAGTTGGAAAAAGTATATTTTTTCCAAGTAAAATTAGTTTTAAAGATTCTACACATCCCAATCAGCTTATTCAGAGGAACAATCTAACGATGAATGACAGATCGGTTTGTCACTCTCCTTATCGCTGAGTTGTCACACAGCTCCACCACTCTTTCATGCCACATTAGCGTTCAATCGAGCAGGCGACTAATCTTCACCTTAGTAATTGTCAATGAATAATCAGTGTGTGTTGTTAACAGAGGAACTTAGTTTTTAGTTTAAAATACTTTCAGTTGATAGCCGTTAACTACGTAGGATTGGATAGACTGGGTTGTTCTGTGTAAAAGCCTTTATATATAATCATTAATAATCATACTAGAGTACGGACCCAGTTCACAAGCACACCATTAGGTTTGGAGACTTAAAACGGTACATTAACCGAAGGAAGTAGTGAAATATGTGACTAGAACCGCGTGCACCATCTGCCAGGTGGGCCTAATGGGCCCAGCTGGCCAGGTGGTGCAAAGGTCTGTAGCCACATAGTGTTGTAGGGGACTTTTCTCGGATGTTTGGCGCGTGTCGGACGCATGTGAGCGTCCGGTGTTTGGGGGGTAGGAGAGTATGTGGGGTATGTGGGAGAGTAAGGAATAGGAGAAGAGTAGAATTTGGGGATAAGAGTAGATGAATATGTATGGGTGTTTGCCATAGAGTAGATGCTGTGTGTGTGTGTAGAATACAGTTTAATAATAGATGCGGCTAAGTAAGGCTATGTAAGGGGGGAGGGTCCCAACATAGCCTGGATATGTTGAGGGGAGAAGGAGGGGAGCTTCCCCTCAGCGGGAGAGGGTTGGAGACCATTGTGGTTGAGAAGCGAGGGTGGAATGTGTTTGCGGTTTTGACAGTAATTATTTTCTTCGAGCGAAGAAGTAGTTTAACTTTTTTTCTGAGCTATACAGCTGTGTTTGGTGGCTGATCAATGACGTGATTAGTTCCGCAATACACGGGCAGGAAGTGTTGAAGAGGGAGAGCAACTCTCGTTAAGATGTGAATGAGAGGGGTAGCAGTTGGCAGAGAAAGTCTGTTTTATGTAACAATGTACGTGTGTGTGTAGGATGAGGGCATTAGTTAGGTGTCCACCAGGTCGTGTTGGGAGCTGCACCAGGGCGGAGTAGTACATTAACCTTAATCGTTTTTCAAAGTCTAAAGAGGGGTCTGGGAGGTGTGTACTGTCCACCATCAGTGGCTAACTGAAGACAATCTCCAGAAGCTGGTGGGGTCATATCTTCCCCTCCGCCCCACTTCCCCTCAGCTCCCCCTCGTCAGGTGACAAGCCGCATCTATCACCAGAAATTTCACACCCATGGGTCTGGAGGACTGCTTTTTGGAGAGTTTTGACAGCACACACCTAAGCCAGAATGTTTGCATTTTCTCGCTAGTGAAAGAGAGAATATATATGCACCTTTTATAACATGAGCATCATGGTACAACATTCTTTGCTGAATATTTTAACTTTTTTCTCACACAAGCATCCGTATTGATGGTGCGCAATGACTGCTATTAGTTCCTCCTACACGGCAAGGAAGCGGCGGGGTTCCCCTATCCACTGTCGTTTCGTTAAGGAAAGGGAGATGAACTACTGTCAGCAGGCCACACCTGTTCCACTTAGCATCACCAACACACACTAGGGGGGAGGACGGCAATAGGTGTACCATCACTCTCTCTCTCTCTCTCTCTCTCTCTCCCTACACACTGGGACATCCAATGCATTGAGTGTGACAATATTCTTTCTCAAAGGTGAGCCATGAGCTCAACATACAAATTCCAAATGCAGACCTGGGTGGCTTCCCTCTTGGGAGTTTGACACACAATGATTAACAAGGTACCTGATTATTTATACATGCTTCTCTACATTATATTCAGGTTACATATGTGTCAAGAACACCTACGTGATGCTAAACGTCTAATCACACAGGGCGGTTAGTCATATGGGCAGTAAAGGAAAGGCTTGCAGAGACACATAAAGGGGTCAAGGACTGAACCCCGCAATTCATTTTACAAGCAATTTACAATCATAACGAGTTTGTTTTATTTATATATATATATATCTATATCTATAATATATATATATATATAAATATATATATCATATATATATATAGATATATATATATTAGTATATTTTGGTACCGTCTTTTCCTGTAGACATATGTTATTAAATTGACCGAAAAGTAAAATTAATAATTCTAACCTACACGAATTTTCTCAATTTTCCCTTAGTTTTGTTTTTACTGATGACGGTAACTGAAAATCCATGAAAATGATTTTTCATTTACCGTCCTCATAAAACCAAACATAAGGAAATTGATAAATTCGTGTTAGGAATTATTAATCTTACTTTTCGGTCATATTTAATAACCTATATATATATATATATCATATTATCTATATTCAATCTATATAAGATATATATAATATATCTATATATTCTATTATATATATATATATATAGATATATATATATATATATACTATATATATATATTGTGACGGTGTTCCCCCCCTTCTAATTCTCCCACGCCTGCTGTAAGAGTCATGTCCACTATTCCCGAGCGTTCTCTACATTGCAGGCATCAATTGAACATATGTGGGAGAGAACAGTATTCTCGAAGAGCCGAGAAATTTGCGAAAATAGAACATTTTGGCCTGTGGGATAGGCCCTTTAGGGAGCCAATATGGCGCTGGCAAGTCTGTTCTCCCGCCAAAACTGTGTGACGTCAGTGGCGCCAGATTGGTCACCGTCAGCGACATGGCACTGGGAGCCAATGAAAACCAACTTTGGGAAAAGTGACGTCACATAGGCATGGGGGTCCGCCGTGTTGGCGCCAGGCGATATCAGTCTTTCACGACACGTCCGAGAGGTAGGACGCGCGATCGGTCATCCTGTCAGAGTGACGGATTTACCGAACTCCGGTGGATTTAAGCGTCTCCAGTTGTTGGCACGCACTCTGTGAGGTCTTCCTGCAACCCAGAAGTGGCTCAGATAAGGAATTGACAGAATATTGAGCAACAAGTGCTCAGGGACAGGTGCGTTGCAAGAAGTGGGCCGGGCATCGACGTGTGTCGTCGTTGGCAGTTCACCAGTATAAGAGACAGCTTAGTGGCCGGGCCACCCACCGTGAGTGAACCGGGTTGACAGCCTTGTCAACCAGGTTGAACGTGTGATCGACGATCCTGTCAAGTTTGACAGTAACCCCACCTTCGTGGAACCCTACGAGTCAACAGTTGGATGCAAGCACGTCGAGAAGTCTTCCCAAATACCTAGCGATATATCTAGACGACGAGGGAATTGACAGTGTTGTGAGCTTCAAGTGCTCTGAAGTCGGGTGCTGTGCGTGTGAGCTTAAGCAGCATCGTCTGGACGGCTGATAACTTCACAGTGACTTCGTAGTGGTGAGAGGCAGTTCCTCTGGGAGTACAGTGACAAGAACTAATTGGGAAACGTGCGACGACCGCCGAGACGTAGGCTGGCTGCCGTAGTTGGGAGGAAAGTTGACGGCCAGGAGACCGACTTCAACCCTGCGACGTACTGTAGAGGAAGGAGCACGGACCTGCTGTGTACAGAAGCGGCGAGACGCGACATCCTAAGGCGTGGGCTTGTGTTTCTGGATGGTGAACGAGGCGAGAGCCTGGACCAGGAGCTACAACCCAACTGTCATCCTAGGATAGGTGAAGTAGGTGTTTACAGTTACCCTCCCATTTCCCCTTTAGTTAGCTATATATATTCTTGTCAGGATATTTTATATGTCGTGAGCAAGTCTCACCTGAGTTTAAGTCACAGAGAGCACAGTATGTGGTGAGCCTGCCCAGAGCGCTCACAGTATCAGTTTACATATATATATCTGTGTGGGTGTGTGCAAGCACCAAGATTCATCAGAGAATTTACTGTGACTATTATTAATCTGTGAGTATTATTATTATATATATTGGTAGTAAACCAGATATTGTGTGTTGATCTCTATAATCTATTGATATAAATGCCTGTGGATTGATCTCTATAATCTATTGATATAAGTGCCTTGTGTTGATCTCTATAATCTATCGATATAAATGCCTGTGTGTTGATCTCTATAATCTATTGATATAAATGCCTGTGTATTGATCTTCATGATGTATATATATATATATATATATATATATATCTATATATATATATATACCCTGAAATTTGATTACTGATTTATATATGACATGACTGTGTACTGAATAATATCATATACGTGAAGTGATTGCCAGTGATATCTCTTAGAGAAAGTATAGATATAAAGAAAAGTTCAGTGATCAAGTGAGTGCATTCACAGTAAATATTATTAAGAATAGAGTAATCTTTTGGTACGGTGAAAAGTCACTGTGAGAGTATTGTGATAAGATGTTGATCGTGAGGCCAGTGAAATCATAAGTAAGCCATGTGAATGTTGAATAGTGTTTTGGAAAATTAAATAAACGGGGATCGTGACAGAATTAGAAAACAAGTACTAGTCTGTTCCCACGATCGCGAGGGTCCCGGTCAGCTGAGTCTGACAGGTGACGCGTGGCGCGCCGATGTTGCCATATCGGTGCGCTCTAGAATATTATGCTATGAATGGAGCAATTGTCATATATTATTCCTGATACATTGATATATATATTTCTCGTTGTCTTTTAAGTAAAATACCAAAACTCTTTGGTGTTTGATATCATCCCCTCCATTTATCTTGTGACCGTGTAATGAAGTAAAGTGAGTGACCTGCCTGATACCATATTATTGGAATTTGCTCTTGCCACAATTACACCTGACCACTGCAGTGTTACTGGACCCAAAAAACCAGTTGGCGACCTTGAAGGCTGTGTAAGAGTTCGGTGTCGGGGCGGGCCACAGATTGAGGGAACGATCTGTGCCTCACTCATCTTACAATCTAAAGCCGGTTGTGAGATCGACTGGGGTACTCTCCGAGGCCAGCAGTGGAGCCTAGAGGATTGAGGGAAGACCCGCCGAACGACGGTGAGTAAGGGTTATTGTTGGAGCAACCACCTGGAAGGAGATCCAGTCTACTGTTGCTTTAACCCTTCTCTAACGAGAACACCGTGAAACCCCGACATTGGCGACCTTGCCAGGATAAAGAGCAAGATCAAGGTGGTAATTGTGGTATTAAATATCAGGCCTAGTTTTCACTCATTGTCACAAGATGGAGGGTGATAAAGTAGCCAGGTTTATAGACACGAGAGACGAGCAAGTACTGGAGGAGTGCACCAAGGCACAGCTGCAGACGATCGCCGACCACTTTGGGATCAAGTTGAGAGCTTCCAAAGTGGGAGAAAGAAGACTTGAGATCATGGCACAGCTCAAGGCACGTGATGAAGCCTTAGGAGAGGAGCGGCCACAGACACCTGCCAGTGGAGGAGAGAACTTGAGTACCGGTGGCAGCAGCCGGGATCCAGTGGCAGCAGGCGCAGTATCAAGCTAGAATAATGAAGCTGCAGATAGAAGCACAGCTGCGAAGAAGAAGCGCGAAAAGAACACAGCTGAAGCGCGAGGAAGCAAAGAGAAGCACAGCTGCGCCGAGAAGAAAGAGAAGCACAGCTGCGCCGAGAAGAAAGAGAAGCACAGCTGAGGCGCGAGGAGCAGAAGAGAAGCACAGCTGAACGCGAAGAAGCACAGCAGCGAGAGAAGAACGAGAGGCACAGCAGCAACGAGAAGAACGAGAGGCACAGCTGAAGGAGCGCGAAATAGACGCTAGGACGAAGCTGCAGGAGGTTGAAGCGAACAAGGAGATTGAGCTGAAACGAGCTGAGCTAGGACTAGTTCCAACTGCCCCACCACAACAGCAGGAAGACCGCCGAGTGAGAGAGAGGGATTTGCCCGTCTTCGTGCCTAATGAGGCTGAGGGTTTCTTCGAGCATTTCGAAAGGGTCGCTACGTTGAAGAAGTGGCCGAGGGCAGAGTGGGCGGAGCTAGTTCAAGGAAGGCTCACTGGTGAAGCTCGTGAAGCTTACAACATGCTCGATCTCCAGGAATGTACCAACTATGATGCAGTAAAACGGGCCGTGCTCCATTCGTTCAAGCTGACGCCGGAGTGCTATAGGAAAGGTTTAGAGAATGTACCCGATCGCCAGGAAAATCGTATGCGGAGACGGCGAGGGACATGGAAAGGAAATTCTTGAAATGGCTGGAGTCAGAAGGAGCAAGATCGGCTGAACATCAAGGGCTGATGGTCATGGAAAAGTTTATGTCCGTGCTCTCTCCCGAGATTAGGGTGAGAGTAAAGGAAGCGGACATCAAGGACCCGAGAGCCGCAGCCGATCGAGCAGACATGCTAGAGGAAGCTTTACGTCCATGTCGAGAGGGACAGCACCGACCGCCCGCATTCTCCAGTTATGGGAGAATAATAGAAGGTCGGACGGTGGAGGACAGGACCGAGTTATCCTAAGTCCTACCCCTCAATGGAGACAGCAGAGGACAGAAGAGTGCTGTGGAACCGCCGAAGAAGTCACCGAGGGAGAGCTCAAGAGATCTTGTTATCGTCACGGCCGGAGATGCTGAGCATGAGTCTTTGGAAGGCGCAAGAGGAGTCCGCGGAAGAGAAGGATCCGCTGTTTCAACTGCGGGTAATAGGACACATGGCGCGCGAATGCAGACGTCCTAAGCAGCGGGGTTACGTTGCTTTTGTGCGGGTAGAGGACCAGTTAGCCGAAGGAGTGCGGGATGGACCCGTACGTAGGAAGAAGGAGGCTAACCCATTCGTGCGTGAGGGAACTGTAAGGGTGGGGGACGCAGACCCCATCCCGGTAATGATGCTGAGAGATACTGGGGCGGAATTTACCCTGGTGAGCAGAACCCTTTTCCCTGAGTGTCACGAGAATACCTGTGTAGGTGAGGCAAGTGTGACCACTGTGGGAGGCCCAGTGCAGATGCCCCTACACCGGTAACCCTGAGTTCGGTTTATGGATGCCAAACCCTAGTAGTGGGGGTCTGTGCGACGATGCCCACGAGGGAGGCACAGGTCATTTTGGGAAATGACGCATGTGGAGGACGTGTCCTACCGAACCTCGTGAAGGACGAGGAGTGCTTGGAGCACTTAGAGAAGAAAGGCGAAGTGTTCGACGCCTGTGGGGACGAGAAAGGAATCGCCATGGAGGCGTTCCCTGTCTGTGCTGTATTCCGAGGCAGCGCGAAGGACAAGGAGGACGTGGATCTGATAAGGCCGACGAGGAGACGTCCGCCGGCCTGGGAATGGATCACCTCGTCATGGAACCCGGAGAGCGAGTGGAGGGCGAAGGCAGCCCAGAAGGTGAGGTACAGGTGACCCTCACCGGTTCTCCAGGGTGGACCGCACTCGTCTCGAGGAATGCAGCAGGCAGAATCCCCCAAGTTGATTTGTAAGGCAAAGGAGGACGTATTGGTCCCGAGAAAGCTACTCACTTTAACAGGCAAAAGGCATATTAGTAAGACAGTGTAAACCTGTAAGGATGGAGGTCGGAAAAGCCTCTCCAGGTACGAGAGATCAAGTAGCGTTGCCAGCCAAGTGCAGAGCGGCAGTGTTGAGTCCGTTGCACGCTGTTGACTCTGCGGGTCACCTAGGGATGACCACGATGCGACGTCCAACGTCGAGAGAAGTGGCTGGGCAACTACAACATCTTTTCTCTTGGTGAGGAGGCCCAGGAAAATCAGGCTGACAGTGGAAATATTTCTGTCTGAGTGTGTCAGACGAACAGTGATAAATTGGGAGTGATGCAGATTCGGTCGTCGCCCTACCGATCGCAGTCGAAGGGGGCGGTCGGAAGATTCCACTCCACCTCAGAGACAACTCTGAGAATGTTCTGCGTAGAGCAGGAAGACGAGTGGGAAGAGACAGCGGGCCCTGTTTTGTTGGCCATTTGCAAAGCAGTGGCAGAACCGTTAAACTTCTCACAGTTCCAGCTGGTGAACGGACGTGAGGTGTGGAGCCCTCGGTCCGTAATAGGTAAGCAGTGGACGCCCAGATGACCTTGAAGACGGTCTGCAGACACATGAGGAGTGTCACACATTGGCGGCTGCAATACTGGCTGGAAGCCAAGATTTTTAGTGGAAGGACAACGTAGTCGCAGATGCGTTGTCCCGCATGCACTAACCAGACATGACTCTTATTTTAAGGGAGGGGTATGTGACGGTGTTCCCCCCCTTCTAATTCTCCCACGCCTGCTGTAAGAGTCATGTCCACTATTCCCGAGCGTTTCTCTACATTGCAGG